>CM043119.1:25952722-26054373 GCA_023701765.1 Hylyphantes graminicola
TTCAAAATATAGATACCGAAGCAGCTAACTTGTACCAATCGCTATTAGTATAAAAATGATTTTGCTTTCAAGTAGCTGCTGGCATTAATGCTGTTTTAAGCTCCAAATTTAGTCTCCAACTCCAAATTTAAATCAGCGCCATCTTACCACCGGTCTTAAAGGGTTAAAGGGTCAATAGGAAAATGTCCCATTATTTTATTTTATTTAATTTTAGCAAAAGATAAAGTTTGTAAGAAAATACTACTGTTACATTGAAGTCCTTTTTTACGTTTAGAGATTCATATATCAATTCTTATTTTACATTTAGAGATTCATACACCCAATGTTAATTAAACTTCCAAATACTGTTTACTCAGAACAACGAATAATAAGCAACAATTTTATCATACCTCAGTGCAGGTTTATTAATAACACACACTCCATATCCAAAACCTTTTTCTACTATTTCTTCTCACAACAGACTGATATCGAGCAGGCAAAGATCCACCCAGAACATTTCCTCAACTCCATTCCAGGGTTATTTATAAAGTAAATAGAGCTAAAAGGATTATCCTGTTTTGGTATATAAATTTGCTGCTAGGAAGAAGTCCCAGTAGGTTTTCTGTGATATTTCTTACACCCACTTTCGTGAAATTCGGGCGAGGATCGAAGCTTTGTGCGTCAGGGAGATACATGGAAGAATCGAGATTGACGTCAGTCGTGCGAGTTTCTCTGGTATTTCAATATTGATTGTGTAATGGTAGATGTGAAATTTGTGGTATGCATAATTGCCATTAAGGGTCCAATTTTGTTCAAGTTGCTTCATTTTATGGTTTGAACCATTTTATCCAAATGAAAATATAGATATAAAAACTCATTCAAAGGTCTAGAAAGAGTTCCAAGTTCCATTTATAGTATTAATTGTTAAATCTAAAAAATTGCTAGTTCTTTAAAATTAATTTCATAACTGTCCAAATTCATAACTAATATTAAACAAATTCATCGAATGTCTTAAGGAATTAGAACTTGTAATGAAAATTTAAAACCTTAGTATTTATTTAAATGTATGGAAATAAAGTAGTTCTTTTCAAATAATTTTGAAAGAATTTTAAAAAAAAATACGTCTGGTATAAATTTAGCATGAAAAAATAAGGTTTAAGCAAAAAAGCAAATCTCGCCAAGGCTATTTGGTTCTACAAAAGACAAATGTAGGAGACATTTATAAATTATATTTTCATGGATTTTTAAAGTACATTTAAAAATTGAATATAAGTCATAACATAGATTAATTAGACATGTGTAAACGACATAAAATAATCTTTTTTTTTTTTTTTAGAATTTCTACTTAAGTAATAAATCACTTCAGAACGTAAAAAATGTTAATAAAATGTTCATTAAATTCTGAAGATTTATTTAAGTATTTATTTTTCTAGTTTCTAGAAATATCAGAATAAACAAGAAGTTCTAAAAGAACTAAAATAGCCTACTTTCCTGTTACTTAAATACTTACTAAAATTCTTATCTTGAAAAAACTAGGATCGTTACAGTAAGTGACATCAACAACCGTTTCTACATTAAATTTATATACAAAAGAATAAATTTCACTAACCACAGCATCTAGCTATATTTTCAACTTCGTAAAGCCATTATTTTCATTTATTTTCTATCACCAATAAAATAAATATTACTTATCGTCCGCATGATTTATTTGCAGTTATAAATAAATATTTAATTTTTCGTAGAAAAAAACCCATAAAACTATTCCAAAATGCACTTAAAATAATAAATGTAAATAAACAAGTAGGTTTGTAACAGAATCTGTCACTTAACCTGCTTCCAAACAACAGTTGTGTTTAACAGGTAAAAAGGCGCCAAACACAGCATTAATTCTATATTAAACATTTACCAGCTAAATTCAGCTAGTTTCATTTATTTTATTTCGAGAATTAAATAATTATTACTTAAATCGTTTGCAAAAAATTATATTTCAAAGAATAAATATGTAATATTTTTCTCTTTTGAATAGAATGAAAACATTGCTTACCTACATACAGAATCTTGAAGTGAAATATATTTGACGTCATTTCAAACTGATCGATGTCGCAAAAATAAATTTATTTTAATTCATTGTCTAAAAGAATTAAAGTTTCTCAAGCGATTGTTGCCATGGCAATGGTGATTTATTTCTAATAAAATGGCTTCCTATGCTTTTTAAATGAGCATTAAATGTTAAAGTTTTTTAAGTAATTGAAGTACTTAGAATTCGAATTCTTTTCTGAAATTTTCAATATATTCTCATTTGGTTAGGTTAGGTTTGAATTATCGTCGCACTAGAGCTACACGAGGGCTATTGGCGACGGGCGTCGTATTTTAGAACCACAGTCAGATGACGAGCCAACACCTGAATAGGCACCCAACACAACCGTTAAGGGCGACATCGTACGCAGCGTTAGGACTTTGAAGGATATTTAACGTGCACTCCCTTACACGGGGTATTATTCGTCGGACATTTTTGGCTGCACGGGCCGTTTATAGGTCGGCAGTTATTTTGGCGATGCCCGGACCCGAACCTGGGACCTTCCGCATATTCTCATTTGGATACGCTGAATTTTTTTTTTTTTTTGACGTATATCACTTTTCCGTAGCATTTCTAGTTAAATTCAGCGATTTAAATGACTCGAAATTGAATTTCAATGCTAATTCAATGGGAAATTCGTCGACAAATAGTAGATTTATGTCCGTCCGTTCGTACAGACAGACGGACAAAAAGTATGAAAGTCGGGTCTCTGAGGTCATAGCTTTCTAACAAAAAAATAATTTTTAAGATCGGATGGATAGAACCGATTTTGGAAGGGGGGTACGGACGGACAGACGGACAGACAGACAGACAGACGGACGGACATCGACCGCATGTCAATACCTACTTTTTTATTTTTTTTAATTCTTCGAATTAAAAAAAAAGAAAAGTAGGCTAAAAATATAACAAAGTGATTTATTACTTTATCTTTAAATAAATCTTGAATTTTGAAGTGTTTTATTTGGATATGTGACTCATTCAACAAGTGCATATTTTAAAGTACAAAAGTATTTATAAGTACAAAATACTATTTCAAGAAATACATTGATTACATTTCATTTTAATGAGTCAATTTGTTTTAACAAAACTTTAGTTAAGAAAATAATATAAATATGCTCATTCAATTAAATTATAAAGTTTTTATGAAAAAATATTGCTAGTTACATATTTTTAAATCTTTGTTCTTTTTTCAGGTCAAAAAGCTTGAATAAGAATTTCTCAGTTACTTTTAATCCCATCAAACGTTTCAAAGTGGTAAAGTAAAATAATTTTTACAAATAAGATGGTAATTTACGTTCTTTCATCTGGAAATTGTCAATATCAAACAATCAACATTCAAATACTAATTCTATCAATATTTTCATATGAAATTACACGTCTGACATAATTCCTACGTTGAAAATGGAGTCCATTATTCATATCATGAACTTCAATCACACCAGCTTCTCACTCAATGAAACTGCTGAATTCCTGGAGAAAAACTTCTCATTCAGTAATTCCAGCACTGTTGCCATAGACCTACAAGAACATTCACCTTACTACGGCGAATACTTAAATCATTTTCGCAACAGTTACGGATCAGTGCATGGTTATCTGACGTTCCTAGTGTGCATCTTCGGCATAACAGCAAATGTTCTCAACATCATTGTCCTGACTCGCAAAAGCATGGTCTCTCCCACCAATGCCATTCTAACTGGACTGGCAGTGGCTGACATGTTGGTCATGTCCTCTTACCTGCCGTTCACAGTCCACAACTATATCAGACAAGACCTGACAGAACAGGAAAAGTTCTCATACGGATGGGGCGTCTTCACACTCTGCCACGCCCACTTCACGGTTGTAAACCACACCATATCATCCTGGCTGACCGTGACGGTCGCCGTCTGGCGCTTCATGGCCGTTAGCTTCCCCGCCAGGAACACTGTCCTGTGCTCGATGGCTCGCGCCAAGCTGGCCATCTTCGCCACCTACCTCACCTGTGCAGTGTTCTGCATACCTGTATACCTCACGTTCACTGTATCCAAGTTCTTAGGGAACGACGGCGAAGTCATGTACCGCGTTGACTTCAGCGAGATCGCTCAGCGCGACAACAAGTTGCTGGAGAGGATCAATTTCTGGCTCTTCAGCGTGCTCACCAAGCTCGTACCGTGCATAGCTCTGACTGTCCTCAGTCTCAGCCTGGTTCGGGTGCTTTACGAGGCCAATCTGAGGCGCCAGAGGCTCAAGAATCGAGTCGAGAACGACAAGACCCACGATAGAACCACCAGGATGTTGCTGGCCGTGTTGCTGCTATTTCTTCTGACGGAATTCCCTGCTGGGTTGTTGGCGCTTCTAAGTGGAATACTTGGCTCGGATTTCTTCAATAACGTTTACCTCAATTTTGGTGAAACAATGGACGCGTTGGCTCTGATAAACAGCGCGATTAACTTTATCATTTATTGTACCATGAGTAGGCAATTTAGGGATACATTTAAGTTGTTATTTTTCCCTAAATGTGTTACATCGCAGGGGACAATTCCTTCGGTCGAACCATCTCGTACTGTCGCAACATCTCTTGTATGAAAAAATATAGAATATAGCTAAATGAAATGAACAGTTAATGTAATATTTGGTCAAAAAACATTTTTCAAAGTTTTCAGGATAGAGGAAAAAAGGTATTGATTTACCAATAATTCTTAAAGAAAATGAAATATCTGTGAACGATGTTTCTTGAATTTCTGAAGTATGATAAGAAAAATTTCCTTAGAAATCCTTAGCCATTATCCAATTAAATTTTTACTTTCACATAACCCCTTATTACAATTAATTAATTTTCTGGTCAACTTTCTTTAAAAAAAACTGTGGCTATTTAATGGTTGGAGTGATAATACTCAGTTTCCTGAATATGTTTCCACATTGGAATGTTTTTGTTTCAAAGTGCCATTTTTATACGTTAATGAAGATTTATCGATGGATAATAGTTGCCCTTGAGTATTATTAATGGAAAAATAAGTTTTCTTCTTATAAAGATGGGTTAAACAATGATCTTGATGGACGGTAAACATTTCATGGATTCACATAAAATGTGAAGAATCTTTGTGAAAGAAATATTTATCGTTTTGGTAGTAGTGTTACCATCCTGATTCACTACCGAAGACGTTTAACAACAAATATTACCATATATGTCGACAATAATTTTGTGCTCATTAACTAAAGCAGTGTCAACTTCCTCATAGTTCAGCTCAACAAGAAATTAGAGCTCGTACTATCATCGTAATGAAATTGTACCTTGTGACCAATTTTTAAGAAATTGGTAAGGAACCTTCAGCATTATTATGCATCATTCACAATACATACTTGAAATTTTATTTGTATTGATGTATTTGCTGCTTCCAATGAGATGAAAACGATATAAGAGTTACATTTGTGAAATAATTCAATATTTCTAATGCACCACAAATATTAATGATAACGTTTAAAAAAATATGTTAAATTAAGTGTAATGTAAATACATCGATATAATTTTTAGATTTGAGCATTAAAAAGAAAGAATGTTAAAAAAAAAGAAGCTATTTTGCTGTCATAAGAAGAAAAGTGCATTTTTAATTTAATTCCTTACTTAAAAATGTATTTAGTTAGCGAATTTCTAAAACCGATTTGGTGATGCTTCGAATACGACAAAGGGTTCAATGAAGTAGTAACCTGAACGAATATATGCTTTTAACACGATAAATAGCAACAGCTCGTTTCATTTTTGCGTTATTTCACACTGCACGTGCAATGGCTCTAGTGTGCCATCTACATTAAACCTGATATTGGTTGCCACAAAGATGCAACCCATTTTGCAGAGTAGTAGTTTGTGAGTCACATTAAGTGTACCGGTTATGTGTACACAATCTATTTTACGGTAGAAAATTATTAGCTGCAGAAGAAGTTTAACTGAGTAAAATTACATAAAATGTTTTGCAGTGAAGTATAATCGTAATGTAAAATTTCCAAAGACATTGTTGTTTATCAATTGTTAGTCTATGAACATTAGCATGTATTTTGATATACATTATGCCAACAATATTTACAAATTTTGATTATCTTGGTATTACGAAAAAAGTATTGTTGTAAAAGATAAAATAATACGCAGATTTTATACGCAAAATGCACGTAGCTCTCTGACGATTACTATTTTGATCTTGTGAATATTCATCATTTTAAGGAGAGTTGTGTTGGTGTTTGAAACACTCCCTTTAAATAAATACATGTTGGCAACTTTTCATGAAAAATAAATGTTTCTTTTGTCGATAAACTGCAAACTATTTTGTGCTATGTGTGTAATTTATGTGCATTACAATATCATAAAATCATACATTGGAAAAAAAATGACATTATAATTTTTGTTTTGTTTTTAAGTGAAATTGTTAAAAGCTTATTTTTAATAGAACATTTAAACTCACATGTTTGAAAATAAAAATTAGGTAATTGCTAAATTAGTAACGTGAAAGTACTGGGCTTAATTGAATATTTATATCACCTAATGAAAGGTCGGACATTGTACAATTTACAATTTTTATACGAAGATTTTGTAATTGCATTTTGTTGACAAATTGTATTTATATATTAGATGTTTATGGAATTCATCTGACTGCGCTTTCAATTATAACCAAAAAAATATATTAAATCTGTTTTACTTAGTAAAATATATAATAATTGTTTAAAATAATGAAGTCATTATACTTTATTTTTAAGGTAACCAAATATTGAAAGTGCAATTCTTATAGAATTCGGGGCCCATAAACATCTGATATAAATATGATCAATAAAATATGTCTAAAGTGTTGTTGAAAAGTTGTTGTATAAGTTGTTTTAAAATATTTAAAGAATGGTTAAATGTTGTCTAAAATGTAGACCATTGTATATACATGTTTTCTGTCTTGACAATAATTATAAAAACTAAAAGTTGCACAAAAACATAAGTGTATCACTGTTAAATGTTCAAGTTTGTTATTTTTTAATTATTATTATGTCATATGTTTGATAACATGTATTAGAAGTACTAGTAAAAATAAATATAAAAGCATCGTATAACACGGCTGCTTGAGTTTTATCAAATGAACTACTTTTACTGCAATATATACAAAAAATGTAACATAGGATGCATACAAACAATCGGAGAGCTAAGTGGAAGAACGTGCTAAATGACATTTTTGAAAAAATGGAATTTTTTTGCCAATGAACATAATAATAACTTCTTTAACTATAACAAGTTCCCCTTTTTTTTCATAAACTTTAAGTTTAGCATATTTTTTGCGTTTTACAAGTTACGTTTTCAACAGATCCGAGTGCAAACTAAAAACTTTAAAGCTCATTGTCCCGTTTTTTGCAACTTTTTGTCACTTGGTACGTACTTCCACGAAGCTCTTCAATTTAAATTTATCTAAGTTATATAAAACTAATATTTTTTTAAGTAAACTGTCATTGTTTTTGTAAATTTATTTTTTGAATTCAAATAATATATATACTTATAATTTTTGTATTTTCGTTAAAATAATAAATTTGGGACTCACAAATATATTTAAAGAGGCCAAACTTAGCAGTCTGCATCAACTTGCTGGTTTTATAGAAAAATAACTAAGTAATGAGTACGAAACTAAATGCAGCATATATTAATAGACGGAAAAAATCACTTCAAAGCAAATTCGCCCGATTGTGAAACAAACATTTTAAAATAGCGCCTAATTTCTAATTCAAGAAGTTGTTTAAACAAATTTCGAGAGTTCTTCTTCAAAAGTTCTAGAGTACAAGAAACTCAAAACACTTTTGAAATGTGATTGCAATCCTTTGAAATAGTCTTTAGTTGAGTTCATTAGTAAGATTTGTCAAATAAGATATTTTGAAAAAAACAAGTTATCCACGAAACATAAAATATGTCAGTCATAGCATTCATTACTTTTAAAAGTAATGACGAAGTTCAAACTTTCCAAACAAATCGACAAAATTGGTTAGAACTCTGAAATTAGGTAAAGAAACATCATGAAATTTGGTTATTAAACTTAATTTCCATTAAAAAATTTTAAATACATTAATAATTTAAAAGTAATTACTTACCATTATTTTTCCTCAATTATTTTTTTTAATTATAATTAGTTTAAAATTCTATTAACTTTAAAAATGTTTTAGGAAATATTATACGATATATTACACGTGTTATGTAATATATCATCGAATTCAAGTAAAGTAATTTAATTGAAAATAGAATTAACTACATGCAACCACACACTGAAAATCTGTGCTGCATTATTAATTCGTGAAATCAGTGGAAACCCATATCCCTTCGGTTTCAAAGAGTAACATTACAATTCATTAGCGTAGAAACGTTACTCAAACTTGCATCAATTTTGCGGTATAACGCTACTTATCTAATTTATTGCAGCGGTAGGGGAGGAAAGGGGAATAACGCCACCACGGGCAAAGTCGCCACCCCTTGTAGCTCACCCGCGGTGTGTGTGGGAGGTGGCTGTGAGCGCTGTCCTGTAGCAGGAAACAAAGTAATTTGTAGTAGAGCAGCTAATGACCGTGCGGTGAGTTGGTGTAAGATTATTTAAAAAGTATATATATGGTTTTTAGTGATTTTCATCTAATTTTGGGCCTTTTGAAATTAAGAGATAACTTATTGTTATCTCTAGGATAGATAAATCAGTTATATATCATTGAAAAGAGTAATTATTTGGCTATTTTCTCACGTTGTTAGTTTGGAGTCTAGGCTATCTACCGTTCTTTTAAACAAGCCGTCTATGCCATTTTGTCTACTTTGGTAATGCCGCCACATGCAAAAGGATGACGGCATAATCTGTAAGATAGAAGTTCAGTAAATTGGCCCTACAACCTATTAGTTTTCGTTCCAGATGCCACGTATCTGAAAAAGAATAACTGAACTGGCTTTAAAAAAAAATCTTTGAAAAACAAAGCTTTAAAAAAATAAAAGAGCTGGAAAGTTAATAAAAGAGCTGTATCCAGTATAATTTACCATTCCAAAGTTAATTAAACCTATTTAAGTTCTATGTGTATTGCTTTATTATTTAATTATCCATTATTTATAGATTATTTGCTTTGTTTATTGATGTGATAGCATAACCATAGTGGCGAGGCGGTATTATTAGAAAGAACAATTTTATTCAGTTCCTATTAAAGATATAAATTTAAAAACAAAACACCTTAAGATAGGTTATGAACTGTAGTATATGCTATGCTCATTAGAATTAACATTAATTGCAACATTATTCCGCATGAAAATTCAATTTCCCTTAAGGTGGCGCCATTCCCCTTCTGTCTCCCCTACTCCGTGGAAACGCAAGTGACGCTTGCAGAAACCGATATCAAGGAGTAAACTCCTTGTTTGCGGTTCCTAAATTCGGTGTAACGTTATTCCATAAATTCTGTGTGACAATATTCCATAAATTCTTTGTAAAGTTACTCTCCAAATTCTATTTAATTTTACTCTATGAAGCTGGAGCAACATTACACCTAAGTTGGACATTATTAATTCCTAATGTTATAAAAAAGCTAAACTTTCCAAAATAATATTATTTACCAATTAAAAAGCCTCTGTCAAAAAAATTTTGCTAACCGCTGACACAATAATTAATTTCCTAATTGAAAATCACGTTGTATCTCATTCATTATTTTAATTTAATCGTAGCCTTTGAAAGCCGCTAATTAGAAATCCTAATGCATATACTGTATATTAATGAAGTAAAGTGCACTTAAGGTATCTCTTCACAAACCCAAATATTTTTTAAGTTATTATATCTCGACCTTTTTAAAAGCTTTTAAGCCTTGTTACTAGATTAATTTTCAGGAATGAGTGATATATAAAAAAGCCTTTATCATTTATTGATTTTTTTTAAGGCAGCGCAAGTCTGATATTTTTATCATTGGTTTAAGTAAAGGATAGGCATTTTTTATTAAAAAGCAATTAATTCGTTTGCCTTAATTATCAATTGTATTATGTTATAAGTAGGCCAACGTTTCCTTTTCCGCATTCTATGTATCATATTTCGTTTCCTATCAGGGGAATAAACACTCAACTGAAAGAATATTAAATCTTTCAAGTAAACCATTTAATTGATGATTATCAGAATATATTCAACAGCTTTAGGGAATAATATGTAATTTATCATTGGAAGGCAATTAATTAGCAAGATAGAGTTATCAATTGCAGTTTTTCAACAGTAGATAATTGTTTTATTTTTGAATTATTACATACAACAAATGATAATAACAATAACAATATGATACAACAAAATACCTGATATAGATAATTTTTTACAAGTAATCAGTTGAGTTTCCCTAATTAAAATTTGTATCATAAAAGAATATGTAATTGATACTATTGTGTTAATAATTGCATACATTTTTGTTTATTTTTGATGCTATTCGGATTTTCTTCACATTCAATCTACCAAATAAATATAAGGTGGAAGTGACACAAAAAAAATATTATAAATCAGCATGTGTGTTTCATGAATAGTTTTAAATGCACTTAAAATGAATTTTTTGTTAGATTTAATAGTATATTTCCTGCAAAATGAGTAAACAGTAAAAAAAAATATATTATTTCATCCTAATAAAAACGTTAGTTTAAAATAACAGGATAAACCAAATAGGATATGCACATTTCTTATAAACCGCTTGCATTCTATATTCAACACTCGTCACATCGGATATTAGGTATGTTTGAAGTTGATAAATCATTTTCTTCAAGATATATGTTATTTATAGCAAATTTTATATATTATCACAAACCTCTATTTCTACTTGAAAAAATAACTGAATCAATCCATCATTTCCTTTTCACTTACATAAAAAGAAATCTTAATCTTCTTGCGAAATTTCAATTATAGTCTTTAATCAAAACGAAAGTACTACCACAAAAAGCCAGAAAAATAAAGAGAACAAATTAGTCCATTCGCTATCCGGTAAGTAACTACTTCAACAATAAAAGAGAGCTTACTAAATCCATTTGGCGAGTTGTACGAAGCGACGAAACACCTTTTAAATTGGGATT
The DNA here is from genome assembly GCA_023701765.1 of Hylyphantes graminicola. NCBI lineage: Eukaryota > Metazoa > Arthropoda > Arachnida > Araneae > Linyphiidae > Hylyphantes > Hylyphantes graminicola. Next base: position 25,963,816 of record CM043119.1, read on the forward strand.
TCCTTCACACAATGACATCCATTCAGAGACAGAGAAATTGGATTTTGGCGACCGGTGGCGACTTCTGAGAAACAACTGGTCAACAATTCCCTACCTCTATTTGAAAGAGATGTAAGTGAAAATTGTGTACTAAAATAAAAATTGCATGCTTGTATGGATGTTTTCATGAAATGTGAGACCCTAATACATTGTTAAAATTTTGGAACACGATCGTACCGGAACATTCTAGCTGCTTCACTACTCGGAACGTGGATATACTGATTTTGTGGTGAAACCATAACTTTTATGCACTAAAATAATGCAAAAGTGGTGAACCAACTATCCAAATAGTGAGGCAGCTATGATGTTCCAAGACTCCAGTGCAATCCAGTTACAAACTTTTTGACAGTATGCTGAATAACTACTGGCTCCGGTCAATTTTAAGCTAACATAGAAGTAAAAACATTTTAAATACGTTTTAGTTTCGTGGACTGCAAAATATAAGAGTTTGTTCCTGATTAATTAATATGTTAAACCAATTTTGGGTTGGTTTCATCTTTATTCAATATTAACTCATCCCAAAATACACTTTATTGCTGATTTTACTAACAGAAGCATTATTGGTTTGATTTATAAGTGAAGAGTCCAAGTTTCAAAACTTAAATTCTTCAAAGTATAGTTGACATATATAACCCAGTTAATTTTTCGGTGACTTTGGAAGATCGTAAATTCAAGTGTGTCAAGTAGCCAATGAATCGCTCTGATCCTCTCTATCTTAGAGTTACACTTTGGAGAATGTGAGTTTTGCAACCATACCCTTTAAGTAAGAAATCACTAGTTAGGTGGAAAGATATAAGTAGTTTTGCGATTGTGCCTTAAGTAAAATAAAAGGAGCACAAATCTAAGGCATAGTTAATGCAAATCGTAACTGAAAATGTATCCATTGAAAATTGTTGAATTAACTTATCCATTGAAAAAGACACACATTATATATTTCAACTATTCGTTACGATTGTCATCAAATATAATACAATTTCGTTCTAGTCAATAAAAATAATAATCAATCTACTGAATTGACCATTCATTAGAGGCAAGTAACCTTGAACGTGATTAAAATTTTTATTAAAAATATGCAAAAAGCGTTAGATGTAGATTTGATGAAAATATATACATAAAATGCCAATATATTTCATATCGATTTTAAAACCTCAAAAACATTCGTATATACAAAGTGAATTTATAAAAATCAGTCAAACGTCAGTTAAAATCCCGTCAGTCCACAATGCCAAGTTCGCAGGTGAATCCTTTCTTGTGTAATAGAAAGAAAGAGAGAGTGAAAGGGTTTATTGGTGAAAGTTGCATTGAATTTGTGGGAGCTGTAAGCGAAATAAATAGAAATATTTGCCGTAGTGTTGTAGCAGGGATCTAGTGTTTGTCAAACACAATCATGGTTGGATATTGGTTTGGTAGAAAAATAAATATAAAAATGGAATAGGGTGGACTATCTGATGTAGTTTTTTTATTTCGTGTGTATTGAATACCAATCTGCACTGAATAAGCCATTATGGGGAAGAAGCGTTTTAAATTTCCTCAGCATTGTCTTATTTATTATGGATGGTTTTATCCATCGGAAACTTTAATTTGAGAAAAAAATATCGTAACTATTCACAAAAGCATCATTAGGTTTGCTTGGGAAAGCCAAACATAATTAAAGAGTAAAATATAAACTAAGTACGCAGTACATAAAATGAGTTGTGATTACGAAGTTCAAAGTATAGTAGATAAAATAAACATTTTCAAATATAGTACAAAATAAATCTAATTACTAAAAAAAAGTGCAAGAAGAATGAAAGATAAAGAGATTAACTTTAACCAATATTTCAAGCCGGACCCCAGCCGGAGAGCAAAGTGAACGCAGAAGGACAAAGTTTAAGTTTAGAAAAAAAAGTTTGAAAAAGTTAAAGTTTAGAAAGTAATTTTTTTTTAGTTGCAGTCAGCAAGGTCGTGAGGTCCAGTAGCGACCAATCAGTGGTAGCAGAGGTTATGTGACACAAGTGATATGTGTCAAGGATAGATGACGCCACGGGACCAGATAAAAATAATATATTATATCTAAAATTAAATTTCCTATACTTCCAAAAGTGAAAAACCAATTAAGCACCAAAATCGTTTCTTCTTTTTAAAAAGAACAAATATATATGGAACAAAACCTATATAAGATGGAACTAGACATGTTTATTTCAGAAAGTATAAACATTTTTATGGTATTTTTCCTGGTAACTCTACCAGTTTTAAACTGTAATTTTAACTAGATGTTTTTTTTTCAGTACAGAATAACCTTAAAATAGTAAACCGTATATACATCGTTAAATGATATATTACTTAAACAGATTATTTGCTGTGTTACATACAAACAATTTAAAAGTTGGAAAAACCATATGCTTCCACTTCATGTGATCAATTTACATCTAAAAAAAATTCGAAAAACGAAATACTAGAATAAAACAAACTTTTTATTTAAGTGTCACGTGAGCATATACTTTATTTTAAATCCTTCTATAACAAGATTATACTTTGTAACTCCTAGCGCCTTTATCAATCTTTCTAAACTAATCCAGTAAGATAACATTTTCCGAAAATTAGAATCAACAATGTACAAGAAAGTATTACATTTTAAGACACTTTTCGCATAAAGTCATTTTCAATAACTTACATTAGTTTTCAGACAGGCTAAAAGAATTAGTTGTCTGCCTTTTCCATAGATGAGTTCAAGAACGTATCGCCCCATAATCCAATTTTCATTGTCGCAACATCTGTTAAGTTTGTGCGTTAATCTCAGAGTACTCGCAAGACTTTGGCGTATTAGAAATTTCTTACGCAATTACATAGATATTATAAACAACATTTGTTATTTACTAACTTATACCTTCTGACTATTAGAATTTTCAGAGTACGATCTAGTAATAGTCTCACATTCATGAGTGATACGCATTACGTGAGTGAACTACATTTTTAAGCAAAAAATAAATCTCAGCTACATTCAAAATTTCATAAAGTTAGTTAGTTAGAAGCATATTTGCTACGTATTTAAATATTATTACAATTTAATTTTCATTAATTTTTTCATTGTTGCCACTTTATTGACCCCTCGGGAAAAAAATTAATGAAAATTAGAGGAAAAAATTATCACTGTTTTATAAATTAGTGTACTTGTTTCATGTCTTTAGTGTTAGCAAATTTAATAAAATGAAAATAATTTTTTTCTCGATTTTTCTCGCTTTATTGGTCCCTTTGCTCTATGTGTCACTTGGACACGGAATGTGTCCAAACCTATCACTTGGATACGGTAAGCTACCTAATTTTTAATAAATTTTTGAGGCCTACTTTTGCATGAAAAATTTACAATTTTAAAAGTTTCAATTCAATTTTTTTGTGTACCATAGCTTGAAATAACATCATAATACTGATTATTCTAAATACAAAATTCCAGGATAGCATAAAATTGGATTCCCCCTTATGACGTCAACAGTTTTAGCTCCCAATCCATTGAAAAGTAGTTTTATGATTAATTTGATCTACAGAAAACCCTTTTTACCATAAGTTCTTTTAGGGACACTCCGTATTAGTTTTGTAGGTGATTTATACGGGAAATTCTGCAAATATCACCTAAAAAGTAGTTAATGTAAATATAGAAAGTAGTATACTACAATTTTATTTTAAATATTGGTTAAATTTTAATATTTATCTAAAGAACAGTCTATAAAAACTAAGGACATATCCATGATGTTTATTGATAAATATAAATGGTTTCAAAGTTAGTCTAAAGAAAATCTATAGGCGTTGAAAGCAAAGCAATGTTTTGTCTGGAAATAAATGACGGAATGTTTTGCATGCCAGTCCCAAAGGAAATCAATTCCAAAAACTCAAAACTTTTAGGAAGGAGCCACAAACAAGTAATTTATTTCCAATATAAAACCCTTTTATAAGAAATTTTTTATTATTTTTAATGAAATTTTGAAAAGGTATTTTTTAATAAATAATTAAGCAATAAAGTCTTCGCCAAAAAAAAATTTAGTTTTGCATATGAATTAATTTGTTTTTTAGTTATTTTCTGTAAATACGTGATTTTCTGGAACAGGAAAAAAAAATCTTATTTCTATTTTGACACGTCAACTAAACAGAGTGCGGTAATTAACTTAGGAAGCAAATGAAATATGTTTTACAGAAAAAAAATCATGTTTGTGCACAGACGTGCAAATCCTTTTCATTGACAAACTGTGTATAATTTAAAATGCATTAATCATCGGGGACAAAGCTTAATTGAAAATATAAGACAACAAAAAAAAAATTTTAACGATAATAAAGCAATGCAGTAACTATGAAACTAAACAACTATATTCTCCAGATAAATCCATGCCAGTATAACACAGTTATTTTTATTATTAGTTAATTTGAAATAAGGAAATGAAAAAATTTCGGGGGGGGGGATAAAAAACAAAAAAGGAGATTTAGTGTTAGATCCGTTGTAGATGGTGCTGATTCTAAACACTTGGTTTTGAACAGTAGTCCGTTGCCATTGTCTCTTTTTGAAAATACTTCAGTAAGATTCTAGACAATGCAGATAGAGCCAAAAGAATTACGGTTTGAAATTTGGAACACCAGTTCGTAATATCTGCCTGACCTAATAATTAGATTTTTAAGAAAATGCTCGAGTAATAGCTGTCTTAGAACGTTTAACTTTTTAAAATTACCTTATATGGTAGATACACACACAACTATCTAGTTTTAAAAGACGAATACCTATCAAAACCCCGTTCCGTCACGAAAAGTGAGCACATAGCTAAATATTTTTTCGTTTCAGCTGTTATATGGGAAGATACTCCTTATGGCTATAAGTAACCTTTAAGAGTCAAATAAACAAATGCCTATCTTTGCATTCCGATCAAACACTCCAGATTTCGTATTGAATAATATTTGCAAGAAAATATATTGTTAAATCGAGAAATGCACACTTACATAGGCATTGTATAGTGTCGAAATATCTTTAAGTAATTTTTCGAAATAAGACGAGATCAATATGTCATATTAACAAGGGCTAAAGTACATTATCAAAGTAAAGAAATCCTTCTCATTTCCAGAACTTCTAACCAGATTTTTTGATTGAGTACATATAAGGATAAAGTATTACATTACCAATAACTCGTTCTGTTTAATGCAACGGCTACATGAAACAAAAATCAGCAGTTGCATTAGTTAGCTTTTTATACAACGCATTTAACTACACAGAATATTTGATATTTATATTTTAAATTACATAGATATGAAATTCATGACATTTTTTTTAAAAATTGAAATGTTAAACAACTTCTTTAAAAAATTAGAGTTAAATTTGACTTTTCCAAAAAAATAGGACATTTATTTTTATTTGTTCAATTAGATAGTTATGAAATACAAAAATAGTTTTTTAAAAATATTGAAATGTTGTATAAAGTATTAAAATTTATGTTTTATTTCCAAAACTACAAACAAACCTACTAAGATATATGATAAAGAATAAAAACAGATAAAAAATTTCGTATGGAAATTGCTTATATGATTAAATGCACCTTATATAAATCAACTAATATTGTATTAATTTAAATAATAATTACTAAATACCTCTACTACCATACACTAATCTTGCAGACGGACACACTCCTTCACAACTTAATATTTTTTTTTCGTTTTTTAGTACTTACTTTAAGAATTTCGCAAAAAAGATAACAGTTTGTCTCTAATTTCGCGCGGCTGTGTTAAGCAAGTATAATCACAACACGTTGGCATGTAAACTGCAGTAACTAGAACAAAGAATCGGACCTTTTTTGCTCTAAAATGATGAGTCTTTTCCAGTATATTTTCTTTTAAGTAAAAGTAGTTGAGTGTTTGCAACAATGGTGCAAGTCATTTTGCTTGTTACTGCAGTTTTGCCTACGTAGAATACTACACTCACCAAGTTTATGTCGAAAGACAACTTCGACCCAAAACTCGACGTGCGATACCCAAAGGACCACACTTTCCAAGATTACACCTTCTCTATAAAACCATGAAAAATTGGATGCAAGCACGATCGAGTTTACTTTGTGAAAGTCTCGAAAAATAAAATGATGGATTTTTCCATAAAGCCTTTGAGGAAATTTATTATCTATAAACCCTTCTTTGTGCTTATATACTCGGGATAGCAATAAGTCTAACCGTAACAAGAGGAAATTTTATGAGCTTTACTTTCTTTTATGCTCAAGTTCAATTTTGCCGATTAAAAGACAGTTTAATTTACGACTTTTTGAATCGATTTATAAACCCCGTAAATGAATTTTTTATAATACCAATAGATTTTGTTGGAATAAAAAGTCTGAAGTTATTAAATGTGCTTTCAATTGTGTACAGAAAATTTAATTACTAAATTTGTTCAAGATAAGGGAACGTTGTCAAAAGATTACGAGATTATTATACAATGATTTACTAATGGAGTTTTTCTTTTGACTAAAAACATTACTTTAAAATTAATTTAACAATTTAAAAATTTACTGCATCCTTACATTTTGGCATGTGTAATTTCGTGGAAATTAAGTCGTTAAAAGTTATTGTTCCTTTAAGTATTAAAATAATAAAAAGGCATTTATTATTAAGCTATTGTAGATTTTTGTATTACGTATATTTTTCTTTTGTATTGTCTAAGTTTTGTTAAGAAATAATAAAGTTTTTAATGGCCTTTTCGTCTTTTTTTTTACGTTGTTCAGATTTTTTAACTGCATTTGTTTATATTTATATACGAAAAGAAATTTCCTTTTATTTTGCAAAAAAGTAAGATTTTTTTTCTACTTTGCATTCTGCTACTGCTTTCTTTACGTATGCAAAAGCGCTAAGCATTCAAATACCAAAAATGAAAGAAAATTAATGTTATTATTTTCTAATATGAGTGACAATTTATAAACCAAAATAAATAAAATTCTATATTAACCAAAATTAAAAACAATATCTCTAGAATTGTTGCCACTCAAGACCTTAAACGTGTACATACTTCCTTTACTTTATATTTAATGTTATACAAATAGAACATAAAAAGCCCTATATAAAAATACTTTTCGGACAAAAGCAAAATACTGTGTTTCCTTATTTACTCCATAAAACTACTCTTTCATATGCTGCAATCCAAAAATCCGTATCAAGTACAATCTCGTATGGAAGGGTTCCAGCATCTATGAGGTTTTATAAACTACTGGTTTAAAAATGTAATTTTGTTTGAACACTGGTTTCTTTGCTCAAAATCCATTAACGTTAGAAAGGGTTTTCGTTTGGCTACCGGCGTCGTTGTGAAAAGCATTTCCAATCAATTCAAAATATATCGGAATTTTTCCTAATACTTACCGATAGCTCATGGGACTTTTAAAAGGGAATAAAAATAAAAGATATGGATCTTAAATATGCGAGATAAGAAGGATGAAGTTTTGAATACTTTTTGTAATATAGAGTGAGTTACATAAAAAAAGCCATAAGCATTGAATATTCAAAAAAAAAAAAAAATATTACTATGTTAATGCTATTTGTTTTGTCGTATCTGTAATTAGTTTTTCACAATAAGCAATTAACATTCAATGCTTTTAAATAAAAAGTACTTACTGGGTGGCAAATACTAAAATATATGTTATGCAATTTTGAATATTTAGTAAAATAGATTTGATAGAATATTATTGTGGTAGTATAATAAAATAAAAAAAAGGTTAAAAACCATAACCTTTATGGATACGTCCATAACAGAAATTATTTGGACTCTATAAAAATACAGTAAAAATTGATCAATGCTATGTTTTTCAGTGTATTACTTTAGTTGTATTATTTTACTTTCTCTAAACTTGAAAGTATAGAATTGAAAACTTAAAAATCCCAGCAATATTAATTCTGGACATGCATTTATAGCACTAGGCCCAAAACTGTGGCGGATCGGCAATGGAACACTTGAAATTGGGTAATTTCTCATGCACGGTGAGGTAATATGTCCTAAAAGTATCAGCCACAAATTACTACAATTGAGTGTTAAATGCGGTTTGTTTTTAATTTTAAACAAACTAAATTGTCTGTATTTACATGGAATACTAAATTCAGACCATATGACTTAAAAGAATTGACAAAAAAATGAATTAAATATCTAATCGTTTTCTTTCGTAACAAAAAATATATTTATTACTAACACTGCTTTCTGATTGCAATGGACAAAGTATTCTAAAACTCTTACCTTGATTAATTTGAATGGTTTACGGTAGAGAGAAGCACAGATTTTAACTAAAAGTTACTTACAAAGGCATTCGAAGTATTTGTTCATCAAAGGAACAGTAAAAAAGAAACAGAGATTCGAAAGAGAAGCTATGAGGAATCACTAAGCTGAACTACGAAAGTTCATAACATAAAAGTATCCGATATATTTTTTGCTTTTTCAATTTGTAATTAATTAATTACTAGCAATTAATCAAATATATTATTTATTGTTTTAATCTACCTACGGTTTAAAAATAAATAAAGTCATTTTATTTTTTTATTAGAGTCATTTACTTAAAAAATGCTAATGACTGTCCATTTCACTGAATGTATATACACAATAGTATAATAATTGATGACCTTTTCTAAAACGACATCTACTCTTTATATGAATACCTAGAAATATATTTCCAACAATATCAATTATTGTCGATAACTTTTGTTATGCAAATAAAAAAAGTATACTTAGATAAATATCAGGATTCATACAAGAGATGCAGACAAAAGGAAACGATTGTATGATTTTAATCGTAAAATGAACCCAATGAGAATTCATAGAATTTCTTCATATTATTGTTCATTGAACAATGTCTCGGTATACTTGAAAAAAATATATTTCCCAATCCTTCGCTTAATTTGTTAAAAGCAAATATTTAGCGAGGCTTGAAGCAATCTCGCACGTTTTTTTAGTTTGGGTTTTAATGAAGTTTCGTAACCTTTTATATTGAATTTTGAAAGTGAATGATTTTTTTTCTGCTAAAATTAGTTTCTATGACAATGATAAGGGATGCTACTTTTTTGTCGAAATTTAATCAGGGGATAATTTTTGTCACTTTTGGGAGTTCCTATAATAAATTGTTTCCATGTGATAATGTAATTTGAATATTAATCAGCCATGAAATTAATTGGATAAATTTTTCATCATGAAACATTTTTTTTATTCATAGGATACCTAATAATATATATTATTAATTTCTATAGATCGGACATGTATTAATACTTAGTGATCCAAAAGTCAAGACAAACATTAAAATTGAATAATTCAAAAACATATAAAGAAAAAAACGATGCGGTTTGCACCAAACTGACTGAAAAGAAGCCGGATTTTAAGGGGCTACAAAATACTAATAATAATAATCGTAGTTCTGTTGGTGACCTACAGGTGGCGCTTTATTTTTTATTTCATCAAAAGATGATTTACAAAGTTAAAATTACAAGATTAGTTACAATTATTTACATTAAATGCTCAATATAATGTCCACCATTCAGAAGTACCGCTGTAAGATGAGTCACCATACCGTTCACAGCACTTAGTAGCCACATTTAGCATCTTTCATTGCTACTAGTGATGCATTATTTAGACAAGGTTTTTTTATACTTATTTTTTCGTAAATACACAAAACACGGCTTTTTTTTAGTCCGTTTAGTGCAAACTGCATCATTTTATCTTTATTTGTTTTCGAATTATTAAATTTTAAAGTTTGTCCTGACTTTTGGATCCCCCTGTATGTAGGATATACAGTATAGGAAATCGGTGACTTGTAATAATAGTCTAGTTATAAATATTTATGAATTATAAATTCAAAGTATAGAAATATCAGAAAAATATTCATTCTGATGGGATAGTTGTAATTCCTTTTGTAATTAAAGAAATATGATATTTTGAATTATTAGATATTTTGAAATTAAAGAAATTTAAAACAAATTTAAAAGTTTAGTGGTTTATATATATATACTAGAAATGGTCGTAAACTAAAAAAATAGTCTTAATAACTGTTGTTCTTAGAAATATATCTAAACATTAATATAGTCGAAAAAGGTCTTTAAACAAGTTTTACTCCATCTTTTACGATCTGTATTTTCAAATATTTATTTGCTGTACTTCAAATTTAAAACATATTTAAGTCAAACATCATTTGTATCTTTCTCCGTTGTCAATGTTTAATGAAAGAAACAGAAAAATACAACAGTAACATATTTTAAAGGTTATGATAAATATAGTTTACTTATATTCAACCATGTGTGATTCAGAAAACAAACCTTATGCATATAAGGATTCAAATTTTAAAAAAAACTTCCCATATAAAAAGAGAAGAAGAAAAATACCAGTGTATAAGGTTAAACCTGCCCCGTGTAAGCATGAAGCTAATTCTTTACATAATACCACGCTAGTTTTTGCGATCGGGCATAGTTTGTAATCGGTAAGGCTGGTGATTTTAAAGGAACAGTTTGTTTTGGGTAATTTTTGTTTCAAAGATAGCTCATTTTTGTTTTTTCAACTAGTAAGAGATAAAAAAAATTAAATTATGAAATTGTATGTACCAGTGAACTTTAAATACCCAAAGCAGAATAGCCCGCTGAGGGATATAGACGTATAACCCCGTCACACAAACATAATCATGACAAAGCTCTAATTAAATGTTTTATAGGTAATCTATAAGAAGGGAGGCATTATCATCCACCCAACATCATACGTGGTCTGCCAGGACATAGGTAGATTTAGCTTGAAAATGCCCATAGATATGGTGTTAATTTTTAACAAATTTTTTCCACCACAATCCATTTAGGCAAGAACAGAACCTACACCAAAACACACCTCAAGTTTGCAGCATTAACATGTTCTACGCGGAAGAAACTCGCGTGAACAAACGGAATTTTGCCTCTCTGATTGGTCGCTCCTACGCGATACGTCAGGCCCTGATATTCGTTCGCCCTGTTACGTCAAAATCGAAGGGAAAAATAATTAATATTACGCTCGAACTGAAGCAAAAACAAATATAAATAATTTTAAAAAATGTCTTGAAATAACGAATAAAGTGATTTATTGAATGTGACATATCTTTTTTTATTCGATTCTCGCAATCGGAAATTAGAACTATTTGCCCTTTTTCCCGTAGAACATTTGTATACTGCAAACTTAAACTGTGGTAAGGTGTACTAATATATCCTATGTAGTATGTCTGTACGCCTTTAACCGTGATTTTACGCATTTGTATTGGAAATAACAGCTGAAACTGTAAGTATATTTCTACTGTTGCTCATCCCTCTAACGAAATTCTTCCGAGCGTGATGATTGCCGCCTTTCGCTGATTTGCCCTCCGGACTTCGTTAGTTTTTTGGCGTTAAGTTCGCTTTTCATAGAATACAAATGGTGCCAATTTATTATCTGAGGCACAGATTGAAGCAAGGATTGAAACAGATGTGAGCCAAGAGTTGTATGGGAGAGAGAATTTTGAAGGTGAAGAAAGTTTCTATACAAGTATATAATGATTGAAAACACACACACAAATATTTGATGAAGTACAGCGCAAATACAAATGCCAAAAAAATACTTGTATGCAAATACTAAAAATTATTTTAAGACATTATTTGTTTTTACTTCAACCATCAATGAGATAAGTAAATCAGCACAATTTAGGAACTTATTGTACTCTCCAGATTTTAAAAGTAAAAATATTAAGTTAATTTTTAAATAAAATTGTATTTCTGAAGTTTTTTGATAATGATTGAAAACAAATACTTGATGAAGTACAGCGCAGTTGTATGTAAATATTAAAACTTATTTTAAGAATATATTTGTTTTCACTTCAGCCATCAATGAGATAAGTAAATCAGCAAAATGTATAAACCTGTTGTACTCTCGAGATTTTAAAATTAAAAAATTTAAGAGAATTTTTAAATAAAATTGTATTTCTTAAATTTTTTGATAATGATTGAAAGCAAATACTTGAAGTGCAACGCAGTTGTGTGTAAATATTAAAACTTATTTTAAGAAATTATTTGATTATATTTCAGTTATCAATGAGATAAGTTAATCATCAAAATTTATAAAATTATTGAATTCTCTTGATTTTAAAATTTTAAGAGATTTTTTAAATAAAATTATATTTCTGAAGATTTTTTTAAATATCTCAACAAGTATTCCGATTGCAGATCTTCGATGTAACTAGTGGCCAATGTTTAAATACAAATACTGTAACAAAATCTATATCAAGTAATTTCAACATGTTTTTAAAAATTTTATCACAACAGCAAAAGTTATATTTATTTTCCCAATCTAAAGGATATATAATTTCTGAATAAGGGCAATAATATAATACCACTCCGGAATTGAAAATGTTTGTGCAAACTCAACATATCCCGACAAAATCATGCTGTCCAAAGTTATTGAAAATTCAATGCCTAAGGGTTTTGAGCGTATGAAAAATGTGACTTACAAGGAATTACCATACATTTTCTTGAAAATAATATTTTTTGTTATGGTATTCATATATCTGGAAATACAAAATAAAATAGTTTATAAGAAATGAGAAATGCGACAGAAACTATTTTTCAGTTTTTTATAACATAATTTGCAAATTGGTAGTGTCATGTAATACTTAATTAGACATTGTACAAAAATAAATTCAATCATATTTATTAGAACAAACGTTTTATAAACATAGAAAAGTAATGATTAAATATAGAAAAAATTATAATATTTTTTAAATATAATTGAAATATTAATTAATGATAATTTGTTTTTATCTATGTTAAATATTTCGTTATACCCATAGAGAACAAATCAAACAATGCAAAACTACTAATTTCATGATCATTCACCATAAAAATTGAAAAAGTTCATTATCAAATAGTTTGAACATCGTAATTTTTCTTGTATTTTCTGTTTTTAAGGAGTTGCTGGCATTGATGCGGTTTAACGCATTTTTTTTTTCAATAAAACTCCTTATTTTGTTTTGTAATTTTAAATCAGCGCCATTTGACCGCCGGTCTGTAAGGGTTAAAAATGTTTCTTATAGGTTACCGTAAACGTAAAAAAAAAAGTTTATTTGTATACGTAACGTTGCTTCTTAGTTAATGAGCCAAATCGTCACAAAAATTAAACTCCGCTTTATATATAAAATCATTTTAACATGTGATAACCAAATTTTATTACTATAAGAAGTCTCGTTTAGAACCGACACACAATTTGAGTTTACATATCATGGGGAACACTTCTATGTTATTCAAGTTCGCAAATAATTGTCTCGAATCAACCATCAGAATCTTTTAAACTTCGGCTTCTTCATTAATAGGTGTATTCGTAAAAAAGTTAAACTTCACAATACATATAAAATATTTTTAAAAATGTAATAACCAATTTTCAATGCTATAAGGAAACTCGTTTAGAACCGATACACAATTTGAGTTGACATATCATCCGGAACACTTCTATTTTATGCAAGTTCGCAAATAATTGTCTCGTATCAACCATCGATTTTCAATTTCCTAGTGAATTCTTGCCCGAAAGAGTTTTCCGTTTCTAACTGAACCTTCGGGGGGAAATTCCGGCTCAAGTATTTCCATTATCGACGATTTTGGGGCTATCTGTGGAAATATGGCTCAAATGTGGAACGAATATGTTTTCGGAGGAATGGTTTCTAAGCTACAGATATGATATTTGAACTAAAAATTTGCTGCAAATGCTAAAAATATCCGTAAATAACGAACACTATGTATAAATAAAATGAAATTCATACTTAAATTATGATTTTTTAAATTATTTTAAATATGTAATTTGTTACATCAAAATTTTTTAATTTAAACGTTAAATGGAACAAATATGTTTTCAGATTAATGATTTATAAGCTACAAATAGAATTTTTGAGCTTTACAAAACGTATTACAAATGAGTACTACGTGCTATATGTGTAAATAAAATGAAATGCAAACTTAAACTAAAATTATTAAATTATTTTAAATATGTAATTTGTTGACAAATGACAGAGAGTGCGCCCTCTAGAAGGAAGGAGCATAGGCATAGCCCGTTACCCTGATCGTTAGAAGAGACAGTCAGACAGTCAAAAGAGAGAAAGAAAGAAGGACGACACAAACACTATAGCACAAACACATAGATTATTAACAACTTTTCTTGACAAACACAAACATCCATGCCTTACCTCGAACCCGAACCCAGCAACTCCAAAGATTAGCACCCTAACCATTGCGCCTCCGGGTAGGCTATGTAATTTGTTACTTCAATAATATTAGTTTTCAAGTTTAAAAAAAAATATGCACAAGTATTGTTTATGAACTACGAACTGTTTATGTTTTAAAAGAATATAACATTTTAAAAATAACTTATAGATTCTTAACATTAAATGTGTGATTCTAAAGACTATAAATAACTTATATATTTTTTAGTCCATTATTTAACAATCATAGTTACCAAAAGCAAAGTCCCACATATCACTCGTTTCTCGGCAATAGTAGGCTAAAAAATTATTTTTATGAAAACACTCCCATTTCACATATTCCTACTTCAAAGCGTATCACTACTCTATAAAACATAAGACAGAGCCTGGTGCCATGCGTTAACGTTATAAAAATATTTATAGTAGGTAGAAGATTATTGTAGTATATTTTAATAAGTTATTGTTATTACTTGGACATTCGTGAATCACACGACTTTTATAAATTATTCTTCTAGCATTGCCGCCCCGGTGGCGCAATCGTTAGGATGCTGGCCTTTGGAGCTTCTGGAGTCGGGTTAGAATCCTGGTCAGGCATGGATGTTTGTGACCGTCAATAAATGTTGTTATTTGTCTATGTGTTTGTGTTGTACTTTCTTTGTGTGTCTCTTGTGCTTGTAACAACTCTTGATGTGTCTGTTCCACTTGACTAAAGCTTATAAGCGGTTCTCTGAACAAGCACTCAAGCTGATACATATATACCTACCATAAAATACCATTCTTCTAGCATACAAAAAAAAAATCGGCTACTTTCGATGTATCTGGAACCAACTAGGCTTATAGCAGTTTTATGGAGTAACGATACACCAATATTTGTAGTTCTGCCTGTGCCAAGATTTTTCTATTGAGAGATTATTCAGCTCAATAAAACTCACATTTGAATAAAAGGTTATATATCGTCGGTAAAATGACAAAACCACGAATGTGCAAAAACAGAGGATGCTTAGGGATGAAAAACCGTTCAACTTTAAACCGGTTTTTGGCTTCGGTTAAACGGGCAAAACAACTTCTTTAGGTGAACCGGTTAAAACTGATGAACCGATCTGATCGAAAATCTTCATCGGTTAAACTGGAACAAAATTTCAAAACTGTTAGATAAATAAATTGGTTATGACGTCAAAAATATATCACAATGGGTTTGAATGATATGGTTCGTAAATTGATTATTAACACTGTTGATAGTGATGATGCCTTCAGGCATCAAGAACTAAGCTGCCGGTGAATGTTAGTCCTATGACATAAAACATGACAACAAAAATCTTTTTCTATGCCATATTAGGCAGCACGTATCAGAGGGGCACAGCAAGTACTACTTTTTAAATTTAAACGAAACACAATCAACTTACGGTTTAATTTTCAGCGTTTATGAAGGAAAAATGTTGTCTTAATATAAATTATTCCTTATTATAAGGTGTTTTTTGTGTTGCAATTTTTCTGTTTTTCAAGATATTCGAAAATCAAACCACTGAGATATGTTTTATATACCGGGCGATTATAAAGGAAACTTTGCCAACATCTGCGCTTCTAGAGTCCGTTCCAGTTGACCGATCGAGATAAAATTTAAAATATAGCTATTTGGAAGTATGTGCTCGAGATTCTGTGATTTTCATGACAGGGGTGCTCACGGTTACGGTTATAGTTATATAAACTCAAAAATTTCAAATGGCAACGCCTATTTTTTCATGTCTCAAAATGTTCAGCGCAGGCGAAAACTTTAAATAGCGTTGAAACGGCATCGATTTGTCCAAAAACCAACGCGTTATAAATAACCCTTTAAGATCTTCAATCAGATGGCGCTGATTAAATTCATGGACTAACTGATAAGAGTTATATCGAAAGAAAATGCCTTAAACAGCAAATTTATTAGTGCACACCTCAGCCATATGCCGATATACTGCACAAATCGTGTTTTGTTGGCTGTTTAGGCCATTTTTTTCGATAAAACTCTTAACAGTTAGTCTCATAAACTTAATCAGCTCCATCTGATGGCCGGTCTTAAAGGATTATTAATATCACGTCGGTTTTTGGATAAATCGCTGTCGTTTCAACGCTATTTAAGGTTTTCGCATGCGCTGAACATTTTGAGATAGGAAAAAAGTAGGTGTTGCTATTTGAAATTTTCGAGTTTCTGTAACTATAACCGTAACCGTGAGCACCACTGTCATGAAATTCACGGAATCTCGACCGCATACCTCCAAATAACTATATTTGAAATCTCATCTCGATCGGTTAACTGGAACGGACTCTAGAAGCGCAGATGTTGGCAAAGTTTCTTTATAATCACCTACTAACTTTAGAACTCTCACATTGTAATAAATGAAATGTTATTTGATTCCAAATTCTTTTCTACCAGACATCTAGAATCGTAGATCATTCGAAAAACGTAACCTAGATTTATTCTTTAAGACCCTTTCAGATGGCGCTGATTTAAGGTTATAAGACTAAAATGTTAAGAATTTTATCGAAAAAGTTATTTTAAATAGTATCAATGCCAGCAACTCAAACTTCGTCATTTCTATATACAAATACTGGAAAAGTTGCATTGAACAGCATCAACACCATACTCCTAAAAAAAATTACAACTATTTTCTAACATTCGCTTTTCGTGTAATTTAATTTTTCACATCTAAAATTATTCCGGGCTATAAGGGAGGTTGAATAATTTGTTTTACACGTGGAGCGTTGACGTATAAAATTTTAAAATAGGAGCTTTAATCAATTACTTTGGAATATTTTAAGGCAAACGAAAATTTTAAGCGCTATCCGTAAAAACGCACAATACAATTTGAAACACTGTAACCATTTTTTATAATAAAATAATATAAAAAGTCCAAAAACGGAAATTACCAGTTGTAATGGGATGTGATAAAGTTTTTCAACAAAGAGGCCAAAAATAGATGGTGGCAAATGTTCATCCTACCCGAATTGGCTGTGTTAAAGCTTCTCACAGAAGTTATAGAAATAGACAGACGGAATGGGTCAAACTTCCAAAACCGGTTTTTCAAAGAAACGGTTTTTAGTAACTTTTAACTGGTACCGGTTAAAGCCGGAGGAAAAAAAGAACCGGTTGAACCGAGAAGCGGTTTTAGTTTTCAAAAACCGCCTATCCCTGGAATTGCACATTCGTGGTTTTGTCATTTGACCGACGATATAGAATCTATAAAGGTTATATATGTGTTATATAAATTTGAACTGAAATACACCATCGAATTTTCTAAAGCATTTTTTCTTAGTTCTCAGTGAAACAGATATTTTAAGAGGAAATAACTATTCAAGGGGAATATAAATTCAAAAGGAAAAAAAATAGCTATACAAGTACATTTGCGTTTGGAATTTAGAGTTTAATATATATTTACTCTCAACAAGGGGTCTTGAATGGTAATTGTTTTCTTACTTTGTGCATGGCATTGTTGTAATGTTCATCTTACAGCAAATGTACATGACATACAGAGTCACATAATAAACTTACTCCAATAGCGTTAGAGAAAATGGGTGTAATCAATCAAAAATATAAAATAAATATAAAAAATTCAAGATTCTTATGTACGCTATTCATATAAAAAAATAGTTTTTTATGAATTGGATAATAAGTATTTAATGTAAGTCCGTGCTTTGTAAATAATGCATTTTTTATAATAATTATCATTATTATTTAAAATGTAAAATGGGTCCATTCATTAAAATTGCATACTGTATATTTAAATTAAATTCGCATCAAATATTATCGAAGTTATCATAGCTAAAATCTGCAATTCCACCATTTTAGAAAATGTAAATGCATAGTAATATTTTTTTCGTATTTTGAAACCGTTATTTTCTTTTTTTCTAACTTAAGCATTCAAAGATTCTTATTTTTAATATTTTTTCAAATATAAGTTTAATAACTATATACAGTTCAAATTCTTCGAAACGCATACGAACAAAGAAAAGAATACCGAAATACAATTTTAGTCATTCTTACGAATGCATTGCCTGCATAACCTTTTTGTTCAAATAGTTTATAGGGAAAATGCATAAAACATAAATTTTGTAAAACTTGATTTATTATACAAATGAAAGTACAATTTTTATCCACAAAAAATTTTATCTAGAAAAACATATATATTTTCAAACCTTAAACCTGTAAACAATGCAAATTACATTTAGAATAAAACTAGAAATCAAAAGGTCAATATTTAAAAAAAGATAACTTTTTATTTCTTTCAGAGTTATTATCTGAATATAAGCGTAAACGTTTACAATGGTAATTTTTAAATTTAAAATAATTTTAAAACTATTTCCAAATCAATGCGTTTATCGAGTATGCATTTTTTTAATTAAGATAAATTTATATTCTCCTTTAACAAAAAGTACATTCTTTAATCTGATTTCTAATTAATTTTTTATGTTTATTTTGAAAAATGCCAAACTTTTGTATATTATTTGGACATGCTCTATCGAATTTCATAAAGAATTAAGTGAATTAATTCAAGCTATACAAATACACAAATCTGTTTATATATAAAAACTTTTTTTTCCAAATAAATATTTGCTTTTTACTCAGATAATTAAAATTAATATTTGTTTTAGAAATACATTTTTTATTTATATTCTAAATATTTATTTAGATTACTGATTTTTTTTTTTTTTTTTGTATACGCAACTAAAATATTCAACGTTGGTTCGTAGAATTAACAAAATCAATACATATCGTCTTAATATCACGTGATATAAAGGTTTTTTCTGTTTAAATCCATTAATAAAGGTATTAAAAATTATTTTATAATTGGATAATTCTTCATTCTTCATAGAATTACTGTTTTGCATCATAATAATTTAAAACAAATACTATTAGTATTAGAGGTTACCATGTTTACAAGAATAGACAAATTGCAATAGACAAAGAACTATTTTGTATGTGAAGATTCATGAGGACAAACACATTTGGGCTCAAAATTTAGAGATTAATATAAATTTATCAAAAAAAATGGTTTTGTATGATTGTCCGATTCCTTTTTTTTTTTTTTTTTTTTTGTCGCATTGTTGTAATGTTAGTATGTTGTCATTGATTAATGTGTTTCTTTAGGACATACAGAGTCAGGGATAATTTTACTCTAATGGATACATCCAATCACTGCCAGCGAGTACACTATAAATAAAATAAAAACAAACACGTTTGCACACAATAAATTTTACATTATATACTATGCATTCCCAGCATTTTTAAGTCATAAGTTATGATTTTAAAAACTTTTTCATACACAAGTGCAGCCATCTATCGGGTTTTTTTAATACTCTTTCTTGGATTATAATGATGTTAGTGCGTGTAGAATAATTCATTTAGTTAAACGGTGTCTCCGTTGGAAACGCATTGAGATATGGTCACATACAACTTACCTTTTTAAAAGCTATTCATATAAAAAAAAGCATTTATCCACGTTATTATAAGCATTTAATAGTAGAACGTGGAAGGTGAAAAATGCATTCCTTAATTTGTTCTATTATCACTATTATTATTTGAAATGGGAAAAATATCGTTCATACTTTAAAAAGACGCATATTATATTTAAATTAAATATAGATTTAAAAATGCAGAGTAGGCAAAAACTATTATGAAAGTTTATCATTCCTAAAACCTGCAATTCCAGCATTTATGTAAATGCCATTTAAATTTTTATTTATATTTTTTTGATAACGTCATTTTATTTATTTTATTCTAACTTTAGCATTTAAAAATTATTTTTTAAAAATGTTTTCTAAACATATGTTTAGTTATTGCAATTCATTTTTTTTTTTTGCATGCATATGAAAAGAGAAAATAATGCCGAAATAAAATTTTAGCCAATCTCGCCTGCATCAACTTTTTGTTTAAATAGTTTATGGGGAGAATACATAAAACATAACTTTTGTAAAATTTGATTTATTATGCGAATAAAGAACAGTTTTTATTCACAAAGAGTTTCATAAAAAAACATATAGCTTTTAAAAACTCAAATATGTAAATATTGCAAATAGCATTTCGAATAAAATAAGAAATTTGTTGAAAGTTAATTTTTAAAAAACATCATTTTTATCTCTTTACCACAGTTATTTTGTGAATATAAGTCTTACATACTTAATCGTATGTAATGTTTACTGAACTTACTAGTCTTACATACTTAATCGTATGTAATGTTTACTGAATTTAAAATAGCTTTGAAATTATTTAAATAAAAATACGCTTATCACGCATGTAACTTTTATTAAATTAAGAAAAGTTTAGAATTTTTATTCTCTTTTGACAAAAAATAAATTCTTTAACCTAATTTCTCATTAATTTTTTTATGTTTATTTTGAAGAATGTCAAAATCTCTTTATATTATATACGTGCTCCGTCAATTTTCTTAAATTTAATTCTCCTTCATTAATTTTCATCATATTTTATTATAAAAAGAATGCTGCCAATTTAACAAAGCAAATATGCAATTTTTATTTATAAACCTTTTTACAAAACAATATTTTCCTTTCACTCAGCTAATTAGAATTAATATTTGTCTAAGAAATAAAATACTTTTCCAAATATTTATTTAGTGTACTGATGTTTTTTTTTTAAGATACAAAGAAAAATGTTGATGCTTAGCGTAAGCAAATTTAATTGATATTATCTTAATATCATGTTACATTCAGGTTTTGCTTGATTTTTTTTACCAATAATGAATGTCAAGAAAATCATTTCATAATTAGATATTTTTTATGTCTTTATAAAATTACAGTTGTACCTCATAATAATTTGAAACCCTAATCGAAATGCAAGCCGTTACCATGTTTAAAAAGTTTGTAAAGTTACTTTTTTAATTCTTCCGAGAGTATTTACAACTTTGCGCATGATACAAGAGAAGTTTCGTAAATAAATTTGATATACGTTGTAAAGAATTAATTTTAAATTTTACGACCAAACATAAAAAAATATCATAAGAGAATGAAACGGTAATTCCGTTTGCCACTTTAACTGATTGAAACGAGATTTTTTCAGAGTTTCGAAATAAATGTACACACTTAAAAATTGCTATTATACTTTGGTGTTTTATGTTACAGATTTCAATTAGTTATGAAAGCATTTTACAAATAATAATTAAAATACTTTTATTAAAATATGTGTACTTCGTTACCCTTTTTGATACATTTCTACAAATGAATTATTCATTTTTGATAATATTCATTTTTCTATTTTCAGATGGGAAATTAAAAAAAAATAGTTTCGGAAAATGGTATTTGGTGATATTGCCGGAATTTTTTATATCCCCATAAATATATTAATATTTAATGGCGCCATCTATCTTAAGTAACTGCAACAATAATTGAAGCGCTATATACTGGTATATGTGTTGTAAACAAATGTTTTTAAAAAAATTTAAAATAAAGAAGAAGGTCTTGCAAAGGTACCATCGACTATTATTATAACCCTTTTCGACCGGCGGTCAGAGGGCGCTGATTTAAAATTATGAGACTAAATTTGGAGTTTTATTGAAAAGAATGCGTTAAACAGTATCAATGACAGCAACTCCTTGAAAACAAAGTCATTTATTATACATATAACGAATGGTAGAGGTCAGCTGCTTCGATATCGATATTTTTGAAGAGCTTGAACATTCTCTTTGATACCCGCACGATCGTGCGAGCCCGGTCGGAAAGGGATATAAATATCATTCGAAACTGACATTTTTGCATACTGTTGTCCTTGGAATTTAGATTTCCAAACTATTGTTTAAATTACTATACATGCAACAAACTTGCAATTTCTCTATTTTAATTTAAAATATTTAGATACAGAAATATGTGTTTTAACTTTATTTAAAATTTATACTAAGATTGTGAAAAAAAATCAACTAGGGATAATCAAATTTTATTTTCAAATACATACGCGTAGTTGTCTTATAACAAATTTATAATTAAGATAATAATTTCTAATCTATATTTATCTATTTATATATTTAATTCTTAATCTATATATAAACAAATAGTAGAATTATATAAATGAACACAGAAACTTCAAATATAATAAGTAAAAATCAAAGTACTTTTTGGTAGAGTGTTTATTTTTCTCTCACCAATAGTACCGAAATTTATACATTTATTTTATTGTTCTTTAATATTTAAATTTATTTTAAACACATTTATTATTGCAGACAAAGTTATTAAACAATTCCCGGGATTTATTGTTGTAATTTAGTATTTAAACCATAAAACCAATTCGGAATTTTACTAATTACTGAGTTGGTATTTTGATATTAAATTTTCTTCCTTAGTTTCTGTTAGTTCGTTCGAACAAATTTTAACTTTTAAACAAAGTACCGCTGGTGGTGCCATCTCATAATCAGTCTAAACAACTATCTCTTAGTTAAACGAAATGTTGCGTATTTTTTTATATATAAAATAACCAATCAGCGTACTTTTGATTCATGAATAAATTTTGAATAAATATAAATAGAATATTTGAATAGATAAATTCTAGATTATTCATCGTTGGTATCTGAAATGCATCAAAGATTTTTCTTTTTTAAAATTTTCGGAACTGGGCGAAACTAATATCGTCACCTAAGTTCCCAGGCAAATGTATTAATAATCATCAAAAAGAGATTAAAAAGTAGTATTTAAAAGTACTATATTTTTGTTTTTTTAAAGAATCCAGGCATAGTTTCTGTTAAATAAAAAAATACGAAATTATTTATTTCAGAATATGCAGAAATACATATCATAGAAATTTATAAAAATTTAAAATTTCAAAAATAATTTTTTAAAAAATGTTAAGTTTTATATTAAATTGAAGCATTTGAAACTTTAATTTAAATTTAACAATTAAATAACTACCATGCTCCTATTCAAGCGACTTCGAACGACTATTTTCTACATGTACCCAATGCCATCCCATCATAAAATTTAGTATTTTCATAGTCAATTACAAATTACAGTGAGCAAAACAAACATAACTTTTTTAAAGGATTTTCATTTAAAGAACATAAACTTAAATTACAATTTTTTCGTTATTTTTTCGCTTCTGTTATGAACACCATTTTTGTTTTCTGCATTTCAGCTTAAAAAGCATAAAAATTTAGTTTGTTTCTATCTTCTACACTTGTTAAAAGACTGCACAAAGAGTTGGCAAATTGTTAGTTTTCGAAATTACGATAATTAAAAATGTTTTAGAATAACTTTTTATTGTTAATGTGTTTAGTTATACCAATGAATGCAAAAACTTCCACTTCTGAGCTGTCAAGGTTTTGGCACTTGCTTGAAGAGGTTTTGGACATGGTTGCACAATTGATAATAATGTGGTAATAATAAGACTGTCGGTAGTCATCAGTTATTTTCTTCCTAAGTATCTCATGCTCATCTGAAAGATCAGTTACATTTGTTCAATCAATATAATGACGGCAGTAATCAATAAATAATAGCATGACACTTCCAAGGGGATAAATCTTTCATTGCCTTACAAATACATTCACCTAATAAAAGATCAGTTACATTTGTTCAATCAATATAATGACGGCTGTAATTAATAAATAATAGCATGACACTTCTAAGGGGGTAAATCTTTCATAGCCTTGTAAATACATTCACAAATTGTTCCCTTCATCCTATAACCAATATAGACCCTATCTACTCTAGTAACAGTATTTCGAGGAGTATTCTGAAATAGGGTCATCAAAGATGTACAAGGTAATTCTTGAGCGAGGATATAACTCAATGCAATACTCCCAAAGCGAGACGCTGGACAATTACATGTAAGATTAATAGCTTCTACGAATAGCCTCTGCCATTCTTTGCCTTTTGTATGAAAGACTTGTAACATTAGGCAATATCGGTTTGGTCTTGCCAATCTAAAGTATCACTAGAACCGCAGTAGAGTCATTTTATATTTTGGAAAATATTGAATAAAAAAACAATGGTTATGGAGGTATACGAAGCTTGGAAACATTATGTTCCAGGATATCAAGTTACTTTTTTTACGAATATTGATCAAAATTCGCTCAAACTAAATAGTAAAATGATTACAATTTATCCTACTAGATTTTTATTTTTAATTTCTCATTAATACTTGATTAGATATTATCGTCAGAACCTTCTGCTTATTCTCGCTTATTTTCAGTTGGTAATCCAGGTCATAACTTTTGGTTGATTTCAGGTTATAACTTTAACATTTTTTGTGCGGGATGAAACCAATTTTTATGACCTCTGATATTAGTTTTGGTATGTAATCAATTTATATTATTATATTATATTAATAGTATAATAATTGTAGTACCAATTATCTTTTAAATCCATTAATTCGTAACTAATAGTTCCTCTCGTTCTTGACTTCACTGGGGTCACTACATGGCTCCTAAAATAGGCTATTCTGAAAAAATATTAGGTAAATAAAAAATAGCTGCTTTTCACATATTTTTGTTAAATAATTCTTAAAAACATATTAAGATTGTAACATTTTGGAAGCCTAAGCTCTCAAAATGGCAAACCTCTTTAAAATTAGTAGGGGATTGGAAATGAGGGAGTCCCCTTTCTCCTATAAGGTACTGCCCACTGTCCAGTTAAAGATGGCAAATAGACTAATCCTAGTCTTAAAATAATAGTGTCAGTCACAGTTTTTTCAACCCACAGATCGCATTAGTAAAGATAAAATACTGTGTTTCTTATGCCCCTTGTTCTAAATGCGACCGCCATCTATCCTGCTTGTAGCGATTTTTTACAGAACTCACTGAAAGAATTGTCGTCCTTCAAGGCAAATATTCTCATGTGGACACAACTACTCTGCAATGAGGATTATATATCAGCATTTTTAGGCCCTACAGTATCTAGTAACTTTCCTAGAAAATAAAGTATTTATTTAAACCTACTTTAGAAATGAACATGAAGGTTAAAACATGATAAATTTACGTCAACCACGAAACTAAAAAGACTCTGCTCTTTCGCTGCTATGAGAAACTACCCAATATTTTATGTGGGAAATTGTGACACTTGACTTGGGAGCTTAATAATGTTAAGTATGCAAAAATATTTTCTCTGCTTTTTCAAGCTACTTTCCTAAGACATTTATTTTCTCTAAAATAAAAATAAAGTGACGAATTACATCAAACATTAGCATATGTTATTTATATACAAATAAAACAACCCTTACCATAAAACTTCCTCTTTCCAATCCTCTTTCTTGTAATTTGTTACAAATAAAATCTTAAACTAGATTACAAAAAGGGTATGATTTAAACTAATAAATAACATTAATAATTACTTTAACTTTCGTTTGTGATGCATCATCATTATTAATACTAATGCAAACAGTTTTTAATGTCCATCACAAATTTTAGGGAAGTTAAAATCTAAAAAAATCATTGATTTTTACTATAAATTCTTATTTAAAAATTATTTTTTAGTATTCATAATTCTTTACATCTATTTGTAATATTTTATAATAGAAGTACTACGTAATAAATTATTTGGCATTGATTGTGCCGCAACCTGTCATGGCAAATTACTTGCCCGAAAGATGCTGATTCAGCACCTAAGTTTGGCGTTAAGCCTAACTCAATATCCCAAATTAGCAAGAAGCTGAATGTGGAGAATCCAACAGAATATCCATGTGGCTAATTTATTGCATGTTTATAAATGGTATGTATTCTTCTAAACGGATTGTATTTTGCAAGCGTATAGCGACTTATAATAAATACTAAAAGGGCAACATTTCAAAACCTGCTAATCTTTTTAACCCTTTCAGTCCCAGTGACGTCATTTGGAATCATCATTACAATATTTTTTTTTCCAAATGTTTATGTCCCGTTATGACATCCAAACACAACATCATTCGATTCTTCACACTTTTTTCTATTAGTCAATATTTCACATTAATCTCAATAAAAGTCAGAACTACTATTTTTTTTTATTTAGAAAATAGCTAAGAAGCGTTTCACCTGATTTTTGAAAAGCTCACTGTAGTCCCACATATTTAAAACACAATTTAAACTATTTCAGTTAAAATAATTACTATTTTTTTTAATAATATGGTCTGATACCTTAAAATATATAACTCAAAGTGTTTTTAGGTAATACATATTTTTTTTACTTTGGTTGTTTTCCACAGTTAAAAAATTTTGGCATTATTTCAAACACCATATAAAAAAATTAAGAGGTTTTTTTTTTATCAAACTCTTATTTTTGACCTAAAATAAACTTATTATTTTGTGATTATCATATGTTTCTGTAGAGTAGTACATTTTTGGGACGGAAAGGGTTAAATGCAAACTGTGGTGTAGTTGTTGCACTCAGTACTTAAACAAAAAAAATTGTGTTTAAAAAATAACCAGTGGAGAACACACGCTTGTCTCCAGAATAAATGTTTACTGGATTTTGTTTATGACATTTAGTGGGAGAGCAGCTCTAAAC
The DNA here is from genome assembly GCA_023701765.1 of Hylyphantes graminicola. NCBI lineage: Eukaryota > Metazoa > Arthropoda > Arachnida > Araneae > Linyphiidae > Hylyphantes > Hylyphantes graminicola. The sequence goes on from CM043119.1 coordinate 25,990,485, forward strand.
CATCAGCATGAGCAAATGATAGTGCAACAGACGATGCCTATTCAAGCTAAACGGTTGATTTAGTCCCTATAAATTATTTCTTTTAAATATATTTACTTTAAGGCAAAAAACATGGATTCTTACATTCTAAAACAAATAGAAAAACTTATAATATTGTTTGAATAAAGTACTTTTTATCAGTTATTTTACATTTGAATGAAATATTGAGTGAAATATTCTCTTTGCAGTCCAGTTGCACTTAAAGTTTTTCAATAAATTTTCCAATCTACCAACAAGTTTTAAAATGCTTTAACTTCACCTGCATCTGTCGAAAAAGTACATTTATTCTATAACTAGATTATTAAAACTTCAGCAACTCTAAAGTAATTCCAGTTCCTTGTGAGAGACAATAGGTCGTAAATTCTTTATGCAAAGCACTCTAGTAAATTGAAGTCGAATATTTTACGAAACATACATTTATTACGGCTACCTTCAAAGTGTCGAAACTTACTAAGAAGTTACTTTTCAACATAAGACATGTTCATCCATTATAAAATATAATTAATCTTTTTCTCAAGATAATACTTTTTCCGATAGTTTTAGACACATTTTATTCCTTAAGAGGTACTTGTTCTTCTTTTTAACTTCTTTGTGTTATAACTTTACTTCAACCATTTGTGAGTATCATTGACTACACAATCGTAATATTTTTACGTTGCACAAGTAATTTATAACGCAGTTTGCATGCATAAATGTACTACTTTACTCTTACTGTAGCCAATGCCCGTCGGTGGCGGTTGAGCCATTAGACGACGAGGCTCCCAGTATCGAGAAATCAAGTCAGGGGAGAGCAGTTGAAGTTCAATACACGACAACGGGTGGCCCGCAACCATACTTTTAGACGTGCAGAGCGGGCAAATGTCCGTGCTGGTCACACCAATGCGGTGGAGATGGGCCTACAGGTAATCGTGCCCGGTGGCCATGCGAAAGCGGGCGACTGCAGCACTCCTTTCCAGATTGTGGGGGATGAAGCCGGGTACCATCAGATCCTGCCATTGCTTCAGTCGCTTGGGAAGCTCGATGTGCGATCGCTGTAGTAGATTTGGAATTACCCAGGGTGCACCACGAGGAGGCCTACTACTTTACACCCCATATGTGTGTTTACACGCACCAAGAATTAAAACTATTGATTGTTTTTTTATTTGTCAAAAAAAATGTTTCATAACAAAAAAATTTTAAAAAATTAAATTGGACAGATTTAGAAAAATAATGATTTTTCCTAGACTCCTATGGTATAAAAAATTAAATCTTCATCCATTCAGTTATTGATCGTGAATTGCCCTATCTCTTTGCTTAATATCCTAACTTGACACTACCTTTACTCCAACGTGACAAAACTTGTAATAACTATGTTGCAATCCAAAAGTTAAATTCCATGTTCCTCAGAATAAGTGGGAAGAAGTAAACCACTTCTGAAACAAGCCCACTTCATACATAGTGAACAGTTTCCATTCTAATTATGCCTTTAGGATACGAAACCCTTACATATGAAGATGACTCGAAACCGTTTCATACAAAGGACTTTTAAATTGAAAGTTATCGTCGCGAACATTTTCTGAGAGGGAAAGTTGGGTAATCAATAACCTTTTCTGTTAAAATAACTTTCCATTATCGATTAGAATATTAAAATTTTGGTAATCTTTTCAGAGTGTTTTTTTAGTAAAATACTTTTTAGGTAGATAAACACTTGATCCGTAATTTGAATCTAAGATAAATGTTACAGGAAGGATCATAAAAGGGACAGATTGAATTTCTTTACAAACATAAAATGAAAGTGTTGAATCGATGTATTAAAATAGTTAGGCACTGTTTCTAATTAGAGAAAATAATTTTTTGCATTTGCGAAAATAATTTTTTGCATTTGCAGATAAATTTCCTAACCTAACTGGTAGTCTAACTTTTAAAACACTTACTGGAGACTTTCTAAACATAAATGCATTTTTTTTAAATGAGTAGCGACAAATAATATTGCAGGAAAATTTTGAAGCTAACAATATAAAAACCTTAATTTTAAAAATACAGATAAATTTATAAATAATAATAAATTATCTTTTCCTAAAGTATCCATTTGGTTTATTCATTTTTTAACAAAATTGTTTCAACAAATAATTTTTTAAAAAATTGGGTTTTTTTCGTGATGTAAGGCAATTTTATTTTTATATTACTAAGCTCTAGATAAAATACTTTAGTACATTTTCGATAAATACAATTCAAATGAGACGCTTCCAGTAGAAAATAGTGTATTTCCTCTTAAGAAAACACAACTTCTTACGAAACTTCTTCTGACATTTTTAGGCATTGTTAAGATTTTGGCTGTTTGAAAACTTATATCTTCATAAAAAAATATTGAAAAATATATATTTTATCAAAAATTTACATACGTCATATAAGGATTCCTCTCGAAGCAACTTGAGTGCCTGGCTTTTGCGAAACTTTACAAAACATAAATCTACTTTGTCAACTAAGAAAGGAACAAACGCCTCTGATAAAGGGAATATTTGAAAAGTGACTTCCCAGATAGGGAAAGTTGGGTATGGGTTTTATTTTAAATGTAGTAAACATATTGTTGGAGTTCATAGAGAAAGCGTATTCTTCAAAAATAAAACTTTTCACTGCGGCTGTTAAATAACAATAATTTGATCAAATACATCACCAGGAGAATCCGCTGGACAGGTTCAATTGGTCGTAAATAAATACCATGGCAGTAGCCAAGTGAACTAATGGTTCAAGAATAATATTTAAATAATTGCCTTAACGTTTCAGATCAATGCAGAAAGGGAGTAGTAAGAAAACTCAATAATTAAAGTTATTTTAAGTCTTATTTTCATTTGGTAGAGAGATGGACACTGCAAAGTGCTTGGTGCAGGGAGTGATGTTACATCGCAAGCAGAGGTAATTTAAAATTGGCAGGCTTACAATACAACAACGGAGTTAGGTTGCACCACAAACAAAAAATGCTGGCAATACTGCCCCCACACTTAAGGTAGAATTTTACCCATTTTGCTTTAGGCGTTAACCTCTTTTGCTAACAGTGCAACCAGCGAGAATTTTCGCAGAGATATTTGGTTGAAGTTATTTTTCTTTTTTATATAATTAACTCAAAGTTAGTCCTAAAGCAATACTCGACCTTGTAATTCAGGGATAAAAAATTCGTCGCTTTACCAACTACTCCACGTCTACTTAATAGCACCAACAATTATTATCATAACTTTTTTTTTCTGTTAAAGCACTCTGACTGCTTATTCCATTCACTTTCAACGTGCATAGTGCAACTAAAGAAGATTAACAACTACTTTGCTACACTCACCTAAAAAATATTACTGAATTGTGTGTATAAGATTTAAATTCAATGCTAATCGAACGCGAAAGGTTCTAGATTAGGGGGAAATGCTTGTGCTTTGTCAAGTAAAAACTTAAACCAGAAGTTTAACTTAACTAATGAATCTTAAAATACATATGAAAATCAACACCACACAATCTTTTTTTATTATGAAAGCCCCAAAGAAGTAACAACACAAAACTTAAAAACAAACTTTTATGAATAAAATAATAAAAATTTACAGAAATAACATTTTGCAAATAAGTTTCCGAAGTAAAAAATTAATTTTTTTAATCAGTCAAGTTTTAACATATTTTCTGAGCAATTTAATTTTTAAAAACAATTTCATGTTTCATTTTAAAAGCATTCGAAGAAAACATATGTGGTGAAATCTTGCATAGAATAAGTAATAAGAAAACAAAATAAAAAAATAATTCTTTTAAAATATCTCAACTCAATTATAATTTTTTTTACCTTTCGTATTTTTTTAATTTCGTATAATGGGGACTTTAAAAGAATGTTAAATATAACATAAAAATTGCAAATAACCTTTTAAAAATATCGCGGACATTAACAAAAACGTATATAGAAATAGCATTAATTGCTTTAAATGCTAGAATTTCAATTACTGAATCTAATGAATGCAAAACGTTTTTTAATCTTTAAACCGCTATTCCTATACTTAATCGAAATTGTGCGTCTTAAAAGATTTTTTTAAGATAACTCATCTTTAAAACTTGAAAAAAAAAGTCAAATTCTAATTCGTTTTTATGTAGTTTTTTCATGTTAAAAACTTTTACATTTCGGAATTCAATTCATATTTTATAGTTCTTTAAAAGAAATCGGAGTGAAAATAAATATTTTGATAACTTTACATTTTTATTTACAACTGCTAAAAATTTCGAAACATTCTGCTTGAACTGTATTATTTTCATAAATTTTAATTTTAAAAATTGTTTTTAGAGTTCATTTTTGCAACTATATAGTAAAAAAAATTTAGATTTAGGCTTGGATATGTGCTTACATGTTTGTAATCATTGATCATAGAAATTGCAATGGTCTCATTCTGTCGTTAATATCTGCCCAATTAATATCTATGTTGTGGCTTATAAATGCTGTGGGAGGAACTAAGCTTGTCCAGACACTAATCACCAAAACCATTAATGAAACCTTGAATTTATTTTTTCTTATCATCAATTGCACAACAATTTTTAGGGATAATAAAATAAAACATCAAATGTGCAAAATCATTTTTTCCAGCTTTTAAAAACCACTTTGATAAGATATTTGTTTTCTCCAAAAGGAAAACATATCAACTGACAACATACAATTCAAACGTAGACATGCATTCATTATAGAAATAAAATTATCCTTGCCACTAAACAATTTTTAACAAATGGAGAGTTGAGAATGCAAGTTAACCAAAACCATAAAAAGCTTCTTTGAGCTACAGGGGTTTAAACTTAAAGCTTTATAACAAACGTACTTTTTAATATTTTTCTAATTGCTGCTGCCTAGCTAATACTATCTGAACTAAGATTTTGATCAATATTGCACTGAAATCCTACATAATTAATGCATGCAACTGCGCTATGCCAATAGAAAATAACAAAAAGCAGTCATTTGTATATTTTGAATCCTCTAAATAACTATCAAACTTGAATAGAAAAGTATTGTTTGGACTTGTCAGTAGTAAAGGTTAATATATAGTTAGTTTTTCTGCAAAAAAAACTTCTTAAAAACAAATAAATTTGAACTATGTTTTTTTAATATTTGTATTTGTTTACGAAAACGCCTGAATATTGAGAGAAAAATATTTCATTTGCTCATGCATCGTTAATTTTTTAATTCTTTAACTGTGGGTCAAAGTAAGATTAAAATGACACCTTTTTAAAGGCATTATATATTAAAACTGATCTATGGAAAAGTTTTATAAACCCGAAATTAAGGCCATTTTTAAAGAAAAATAGATTTTGTCGATAACGGTTATCCTTAAAAAATCGATTTTTTTTTCAAGTGATGCATTACTTTGAGAAAATATTGACTTTGCTGAAACCTTAAGTGGTAAAACATTAGACACTCTAAAAAACGAATTATTTATTAATTTGAGCTTCGATTTTCTTCAGAACGGATATAAAAAAAATATCGAATATATTTCATGTAAGTTCAAAGTAAAATAATCCCATAACCACCTTTAGACAATATATTTTGTTTATAATGGTAGGTACTGTGCATTAAAACATGTTTGTAACAGAATGTTATGCTTGTTACTAACTGCCTTTATACTATAAATTGACACATATATTCTAACACAAAGTTCTCAAATAACTAAATAACTTTTTTCATGTTCAATTTATACGTCGCAGAAAAAATAGAAAAACACATCTATTTAGTTGCAATTACACATAGATGGATATCTTCTACATTTTATCTGATTTTCCATTTAAAAATATTAATTAAAAAAGGAAATTAGTCTAAAATACAAACTTAATTGAATATTTTGTCCACAATCTCGAATAAAAAGCATTAGAGCTGGTAAAGCGAAAACTCTGCATTGCCCAAGGATATTTTATTGACTTATAATTGCATCAATTTTGAAGTTATATACATTTGGGCGTAAAAAAATCTAAACATATTGCGAAAAAAAATTGTATTCACCATTTCAGAAAAAAGGTTATGTACTTTCTTTGATTTTTTACCATTGTATCAACATTAAAAATTATAAATTTAACAATACATTTAAATTTAAGTCTTGAAATAAAATAATCGGCCATAATAAATTATTGAACTTTGTAAGAAAAGAAAAGATAGAGTTTTAGATATTCATAACATAAAACTTATTATGAATAATCTAGGACGAATTATAAATACATAAACTTTGAAGCTTTACGATATGCAGACGTAGCTCTTATACTGGCATTAAATATGTTCAAAACTAATTAAATTTTGATGTCACACTCGAAAAATAACTTGTTACTTCCACGTAAAATTCATTTGCTTTTGACACCTTATGTAACTAGAAGTTTACAGTTTTTAACGGTATTTGAGCACAGCTCCTGTTATTTTTATTCACGAACTAATTAAACGCCAAAAGTTAATTTATTATTTAAAATATTCTGAGTTTCAGATCGCAGCGCTCTTTATTTTAAATTATGAACTAATGTATGTTCAAACAGTGATTGATTGAAAATCAAAATCAAGAACTTGAATTGAACCTTCTGTACAATAAACGGGTGGATTTAATATTTCTATGATATAAATGCAAAACTGTGCTGGAAGAATGGAAGAAGATAGAAATAAATATGGAATAGGGTCTAACAGGGGGTTAGTGCACATTTTTGAAGTTTCAATATTGTGCAGAGATTAAACTTTCAAATGAATTTACATTAAAATAATTTACATTAAAATGAAACCGCGCACCTGTTTATCTTGTATTTCTTTAGTTTACTTAAATTTAAACTTTAGAAAGAGTAAATATACAAAGAGGATTATATATGTTTAGCTTATTTCAAAGACTAAATCGTAACTAACCTACAGAATCTTATAGACTTACGGTATTTTATAGTTTATTAAAAATGAGTAAAGTAAGTTCTTTTGTACACTTTCCTAGATAAAATTTTTCTGAAATTGAAAAAAAAAAGTTTTTCCAACTGCTTCATTTGAGGGTTTAATGAATCTTCTTTTAAGAAGTTTTTTAATTAAGTTCTCCCGTTGAAAAGTTTTTTTATTTGTTTTCCAGAAAGACATTTCATTAGCTCACCTGAATATGGTATACTACATTTTACTTTCTCGTTTTTGTTGTTATTTTAACCATAGAAATTTAAATTTTGATTACGTTTTGTTAAAGTAACGACGCACTAGAGATGTACATTACTCGATAGCGCGCGAATATATTAATTTTGCAAAAACTAAAACATATAAATATTAGAACATTCGTATACTAAAATTATTAAAATGGAGTAAGAGTAATATTAATAAAAATGTTTTTTTTCGAAGTTATATAGTTAATTGCTAATTAAAAATTCTAAAATTAGGAAATACTAGAAAAATAAACATGGACATGTAATTTCGATAAACTAATTACACTAATTTTGAAGGGGGTTTTTTATTAATAAAACATAAAATAATTTCCTTGAGAAAAACTAATTAGATTCTTTGAAACTTAGATTTTAAGAAAAAATAGCTTAAGTTATATAATCCTAAATGCAATTAAGTTAAAGTAAAGGAAAAAAAACTTATTTGATTTTATATATTTTTATTATATATTTTTATTATATATTTTATGCAAATGCATAATAATTTAACAACAAAATACTTCCTCGTTTAATATATACATAGATCTAGAAAAACATTTTTTGATTTACCATGTTTAGCTTAACGCATAAAAAGTTCCGTTCAAATATAATGAGATTAAAGATAAACTAAATAACAATAAATGAAATCTGAATGGGAAAAAATGTGAAAATTTCTCATTAATAATTTCAATTCCTTAATAACGTGACCTAACTTGTTATTACTTTAAACTTCAAAGTGAAAATCTGAAAAATAATCCCTTAAAGGAAATAAAAATTATTTTAGAAGCCCTTGTCTCAAAATTGTTTTTGAACAAATATTACATTTCCCTGATCAAAAATATTTTCCGTTGGTTAATTAAATATATATTTGTATTCAAGTAAATATAAATAATTTATGAAATTAATGAAAATATACCCTATTGAGTGTAAAAAGTCTAAATTTACTCATAAGTTATTTTATTAATTAATACAATATTTATTCATATAAGAATTTAATGCGTTTAAATAGTGCTTGCTAGTTGGTTCCGCCAGTACTTGCTGTCTTTTGCTAACCGCAGGAACTATTTCAGCAGTTTCCTTCATTAAGTTTCAAGATCTGAAATCGCCTTACTCAATTTTCGGTATCTCTGTGACTAATACATTTTATTACATACATTAAAAACTTGTATTTTTTTCAAAAAAAAAAAAATCACTCCCAAAATTGAATTATTGGTACTTTTCTACTTTAGTGTCGCAAATCTTGCCAATGAAAAAAGATCTCGCCAACTTATCAGTAATGCATCCTTTTTTTTTTCGGGAAAAGTGAAAAATGGATGACAAAACCTAAAAAAATTAGAGATATCTTTTAAATAGACGAAAATGTGTTGATAGATTTGCGCTGTCGAACTGAAAAAAGACCTTAATTTCATATTAAAAACATCTAAAAGCAATCTATTATAAAGAAAAACAAAAAAATATGTTCCAAAAATATATAATTTATTGGTTAATACTTCAATCATGTTTTAGAAACGCTGTAATAAAGTGGCCCGACATGAATTAGTCGCCAACAGAGGAGCAGTCTTCATATCCTAGTTGTTCTTTTCTGTTTTCTTGTTAGTAATAATGATACATCTACCTTAAAATCGTATTTTAAACTAAACTTTTAAGTAGAATTGGTTAATAGTAAATACTTTCTCATACAAAAAAGAATAGCGACACGAATACTTAGACCATACGATAATGATCTCGTAAACTGAAATCATACAATACGAATACTTGGATCGATTTGGAAAAAAATTATAGTCATTGTAAGGATCGCGTATTTTTTTTTCCAGTAAGTAATAAAATATAAGTATTAAGAGTTAAACAATACTTCAATTCAAAAATATCAACAATCGTCTAATCAGTTATTCCTTACATTAAACATCAAGGAACAGCTACATGCAATCAAATCACCGCCATAATTTAACTGCACCAATCCACCTCCCATAATCATTATTGCGCACTAACCTGTAGGGGGTGATGCAATTATTGCATCCATACAACTAATTAAGGGTGCAATTCATCAGCATTAATAGCGGTTTGGTACACGAAAGGAATTCGACGAGAAGCAGGTTATTGACCCATATTCGAGGATAGATTGCATAATGTCCCTACCAATTAATTTAAGCTAGGAAGAAGTATTACGATGTTTTTTATTCCTGGTGTGATTGACGCACTAGAGAAGAGTATTTTCGATTACAGAATCAATATTAAATTTACAACTTAAATGAAGTTAGGTTGCACAAAATATGTACGCGGTCTCAACTCAGGCTGCGAATGCCACTCACTTGTGTCATGCGTTTAAATGTATCTAGCAACTATAATAGACTTCATTTCATATTTCATTTATGAAACGCATACATTGAATATTTGAAGATTCCAGATTAATTGAATTTTTCTATGGAATATTTATTACATCCGGATTTCAAGAAAGTATACTCTGAATTTGAAATTTAACAGATTGCTAAACGGTAAAAAATAAAATAAAGTTCACATTTTTTAAGCAAGAATTGAAGAATAATATACAACCGTTCTTAAACAGAAACGGGTGTTTCCTATCCCTTATTCGAGCGTCCAGTATAGTTGATGAGGTAATCGCATCTAGGGCCTTTTCCTGCGGTTCATAGATGGATGTTTGTATGAAAGTGGCGACTTAAGTCTGTGCGAAGGGTATTTTGAAATAACGACAGCGATAATGTATTTTGATGGTGTTCATAATCACTTCTTGGCGAGCTTAAGTGATAAGAAGAAGTTGTCTAAGTTATATTGTTTGCTTCCTAAAGTTAAGAGAGAATGCAATTTTGAGAATTCATTGGAATTAATTTAAGAGTTGTTAAGTTAATGTCAATCGAAATGAAGATTATACTTCAAATAATCTTTTGAAATTAATTTGCAAAATTATTAACATTTTTCTTTTTGTAGAGTTTAATTTATTGATATGAAAATCATAGTAATTAACATTGTAATATTTTAAGTAAGGGATAAATTTAATAGCTTAGATAATTTTTTTAAGGGATTTATTACATCCAAAAAGGTTTTACTTTAATTTTAATAAGATCTTTATCGCTAAAAGGGAAAATAAATATTTAAAACAATAATATAAAATTAGGGTTAACAGTTTAATGACATCGAGCAAATTGAATTTATTTTTTATCTAAGTTATTTTAACCTTGTACTTCAATGAGAAAATTTCAATTAATATTTAGCAATAATCAAATACCTTAAACAAATAAAAACCTGTATTGCTAAGAATACTAAGGATGAAAGCATTCGATTTTACTTAGAATGATAAGAAGTTATGAAATAGTTAAAAGTTTAATTAATGAAAGCAATGCAATGGTTGGAAATTTAATTAGGTAAGTCGGGGTACCAAAAAAAAAAAGATCATCCAGAAACTTTTATGTGAACAGTTCATTAACTGGCTTATATCAATATATTTTAATGAGAAGTTAATGATCAGAAAATATATTTCCTAGTAAATGCTTACATAGTTAAAACTTGTTAAGCATCTTAGGAAATAATAGTAGTATTTGTGAGCAAGAGTAGTGTCATTAAATTTAGTATAATTAAGAACACTACTTTTTTTATATTATTTTAAAATGGCGCCATAATGGCAAGTTATATAATCTTATAAAAACATCAAAATATAGCGAATACTTAAGCATCTATTTTTTATCGTTTTGTCCCTTATTAGTTTTTTCTGTTTCATAATGATTAAGATTTTAATTCCAAAAAATCAACTTATGGTGCTAATGCTGTGCGTAAAGAGACTACAAGTTTTTTTTTTTAACGAATGCTATTTTTAATTTTAGTAGTAACTTAATATACTGCACCTGTTATTTTTATTTAAGAGCTTAGGGGAAGAACGCGTGCTAAGTGACGTTTAAAAAAGAATTAACAATTTTGTGTACATAGACATATTAAAGACTCCTTTAACGATAACAAGTTACCACTATTTCATAAACTTCAAATTTAGCATACATATTTTACGGTTTGAAACCTTCGTTTTCAACAGATCTGAATTAAAGTATATCTAAAGCATATTTTCTATTTGTAATTCTTGTTTTTTATTTCTTTTAATCTTTTGCTTGTATTTATCAATCTAGTGATACAGACCAATTAATTGTATAGTTTATAAATTTTGTACATTCTTAATGGAATGTGTAATATTAAATTATGTTTCTAACCATTTTAACTTTAGACAGAAATAGGATTAGAAACATTTATTTTAAAGCGAGATAAAATCCTTACCATAAGCTAACAATTAAAAATAAAAGAACATTTGTGATTAACTTTTTTCGACTAAGTATATAAAAAGACGTATTTAAATGTTAACGTTTCACATTTTTTTTCTATATGAAAAATTTATTATTAATTTTGCAATAATTAAAAAAAGTGGTAACTAGAGTAGTCAATGGAAAAAGTAGTAAAAATCGAAAGATTTTCGTCGATCCTTCTATACCCCCTTTCAACTTCTGTTCTTATTATCTAAATTTTTGACTTTTTTTTTTAATCAGGATATATTGGACTGATGTGACTTTTACTATCGTATATGAGTCAGACAAACAATCTATATGTACTTTCAACTTCTGTTCAAATCATCACAGATTTTCACAATTCTTTATTTTTGTCGAAAAGGTATGACTTCATAAAATTCTCTTTTGTCCTTCTGTCTCATCGGACTTCTCAAAGAACAAAATTTATAATCTTGGCTTCACGCGTGTCCCACCGATAGCAACATTACAATATTGTGTTGTTTCAGTAAAATAATTGTTTTGATGAACACAAATTTATGTGTATTGTTTCAACACAACTGTTGATCGCGAGAGGAAAAACTAGACTTTTTGTGTGTGTAAAAAAATTTTTCTAAAAAAAAAAAAACAACAGGCAAATATTTTGGTGTGTTATTTATTCAGAACTTTTTTTCTAATTTTTTTTTTTTTTTTCAGTTAAAAATTTTTTTTTTTTTTATTTATTTATTTTATTTTTTTTTTTTTTTTTAAATAAATAAAAAAAAAACTTATTATATATTTTATGAAAAAAAAAAAAAAAAAGTAATAAAAAAATAAAAAAAAAAAAAAAAAAAAAAAAAAAAAAAAATTTTTTTTAATATTTTATAATTATTAAAAAAAATAGTTAGTTAAACCTCAAAAAAATTTTTTTTTTTTTTCAAGTATTAAGTATGACAAAGTATTTTAAATACTTCTTTTTTTAACGGAACATTAACAATTTTTCTTTTACAATCTGTATAGAGCTTGGTATTTTTTGTCATACTTAAATAAGTGATATATCATTTGCTTGATATTATTATTATTGTTATTAATGCTGCTAAGCATTGTTTAAAGTTAGTGATTTTTTTAAAAAATATCTTTCATTGTTAACGTAATTTTTTTGTTATTTAAATACTAGTTTGTGTTCGTAAACAATAAAGTTAAACGTATTTTTGAACACTACTTGATCAATTAAAGATAGGAAACATATTGTTTTACTGCAATGTCTAATCCTGCATTAAAGAAAAAAAAAGTTTCTTCCAAAATTTTACGAATACAGCTTAAAGAATCATTATCAAAAATGCATGAACCAAATTTGTCGTCTGGTTTTTTTTTTTTTTTTTTTTTTTAGTATCTCTTCAGAGTTCAGTAAAACTTCCAGTTGCGTGTTTCCTTACATTTTTAATACAGTCTATATTAAATTACTTTAAACCTGCTTTGTAAAACAAATATTTATCATTAACAACAGCAGTGCTTAAAGTGTCGTTTGACTTACCCAATTTACAGAATTCATAGACAGCCCCTTCTAAAAATATATTTTACAAAATTGCAAATTCATAGGCCACTTTGTAATGTCACTTGTTTTTTACTTCGGTTTTTTTTGTGGTGTTACCTACACCGTTTTTGTGATATAAACTACTTATATTTCAAATAAAGATGCACCGCTTTATGCATGAATCCATAAAAACCGCAGGCACCTCTTGCTGGCACCATTTTCACTAAATGAATTTGCATCAAATGTTTTACAGTGAAACACATATCGATAAACGAAGTAATTTTTCTTAAGAAATTAAATTACTGAAAATGCTTAAAACAACGCTTTTATAGAAAACTATTTAATTTATCAGCTTCAAATGCTTTAGCCTTTTTTTAACAATTGTCTTAGTATAAAATTTCAGCTGATTGTCATTTTTTTAAAAATATTCATATGCAATTATCAATCCGGATGGTAGAAATAAGTTATTAGAGGACGAGTTCTTCAGTGCTTCTCAACAGTATGTGCCGACATGAAACAGTCATTTCAGTTGCAACTATGCTACAAAATGAACCTTCAGCTTATTGTTGGTGACTATTTCTCAAGTAATTAAGATTAATTACTCTCAACAAAAAAATATATTTAAAAAAATATTTATAAAAATACACACTAAGAAAATCACAGCACAAACATTTATTAATTTTAATGTACATTATTACTATATTTATTTACATTTCTATATCATGAATCTATTTACAATCTCATTTACAAAATCCGTATTTCATTTTCATGCATATCTATCTTTTTTTTGTACCATAATGATAACAAAATAACAAAAACAACAACTAACAAAATGAACTAAACAGTTAACTAGTAAAATAAAAATTAGTTAACCTAGTTAAAATTCAATAATTATGCTTTAATATTGAATATTGTTCGCAAAGTATGCAGTACATTTAAATATTTAACAGCAGTAGGGTATTTATGACAATTCAACTTCTCAGGGGAGCCATCCTGGCGCCATGTTAAAACCATTCCGCCCATTACCGTATTACCGATTAACAGGGTGCCAATTCTAGCTTCATGTGAAGCCATAAAATGCCGTTCGGTTCATGTTTATCATAAGATAGTATTAAGATAACGCCGATTTCGTTTATTGTAAGTGAATGCTGCAAATGAAATTTCTCATTGTGTTTTTTACGTAATCTATTTTTCTTTGATATGTTCATTATATTTTTTTTAATATAGAGTATTAAGGTAATTAATCCTTAAAAGCAATATACTACCTATATTTTGAAAATTTTAGGAGAGAGTGAGGACTAATGGTACAAGGTATCAAAAGCGGGTAAAAATATACTTTTATGCAAATATCTCTACACTACAGAATTGTAACAGATTTTACATTTCACTAACCAAAAATCAGTCATTAAAAACATGCGTAGAAAAAAGAATTGTTGTTTCGGATGATCCAAAGTTAGTTAAAAGAGTATTTTTTTTCTATTTTGAAGTATAAAATAAAACTTTCTATTGATTAAATTATAGTTTACTTTAGGTAGATGACATATCATAGCTTAAGATATTATTTGTCAAATAATGTGGTAAAATATACGGGCTTCTGTTTTTTATCATTTTTGAAAAACAACATTGTGGGATCAAATGGGACACGAATAAGCCTATACTTGTACTCTTTTCTTGAAAAGACTGCATACATTTCTAATAACTTATTGGGCCAAGTTGCCAAAAACTTAAAAACTTAATTTTCAACTTTCTAAAACTTTTCCATTGTACAATAAGTGAAAAATCAGGCAGATATTGATGGCATATTTTGCGTCTGCTATTCATTAAGGTATACGCCTTTATTAAAATACCTAGTTTTAATGAAATTCAATATAATTATTTTATCCTTTATCTCTTTAGACCAATTTATTTTTGTTTCTGAAACTGTAAGAAGTTTAATTCTGCGTCATCTAGAAATGAAGTTATGATTATTTTCATAATTGACAAATGCAGTCGAAATCAACCAGTAGTCTTATTTGGAAACTGAAACTAACTTTTTAATTGTCTATGTTCAATTAGTAATGTTTTTTTCTTAGCTTTTTAAAATAAAATTTAAATTTATAACGTGTTGTAGCAAAGCCCCATTAGTTAAGTTTCTTTGGTATCAAGTTTTTCTTTAGTAATCTGGCAATATAAATGATTGATTGGTAACTTTTTCAAAACACGGCTATTTGCAGATAGGAAAGTGCAGAACACATTTCTGAAAAATGTAAATTTTGCTTTACAAACCCTCACTCAAAACATGATATAACAAAACGCTTTATAGATATCTTCAGAAAAAAAATTTCAACATATTCAACAAACTGCTTTACAGGCAATGAACTAGAATCACACGGTTCTATATGTTATTTCATTTTTATAGCTGGTTTTTCAAAATGACAAATCTTAAAAAAATGCAATTTTTAACGAAAAGCCTGAGTATTGTGTTACAACCAACAATTAATTTTCCACTTTTTCAATGTATCTCTTAGATTTTAGTTCATTGCCTTTAACAGGGTTAGCACTTGCAACATAGTAGAAGAAATTTGATTATCTTAGGTAATTTTTATGAAATCAGGTTTTGAATAATGGTGTTTTACTCCCTAGTTTTAACAACAAAATAGTTCAAAATTTATTTTAAAAACATTTATACTAGATTTTTTTTTAAACTTTTTATTTATGTTTTATGCAAATAAGGTAAATTTCAAATATATATATGAGATATTTTTTAAAGGAACATATAAATATAATTTTTTTATCTATTATATAACATAAATATTTTTTCTCACCTACAAAAGCAATGCAAGCTATTAACATGCAGAAAAACCACTTATAATGGATTAATCGTTAGAGCATGCTGTATTTTTTTCAAACTGAAAAATATTAGTTGTTTTAAAAATTTATAATCGTTTATATACACTATTAAAATCCAAAAAATATATACCCTTTCAAACATGTTATACTGTTGAGGCAGTAACAATGGTTGATTGAGTTTTGAAAAAACTAGGTAAAAACAAATTAGCAAATGTATTCCTAAACAGTTGGCTCATCGTGCAATATATTATAAAGTTAATGGCATTATTCACCAATGCTAACGCATCCATAGTCTCTCCGAAATTAGTATAGACATGATTAAAAAAGTCCGTGCCAAGTATTCCACTCAACAGCGCTAAAAGCCCAGATGGGAATTCGGTTATGAGAAACAACATCAACACAACCAACAACATTCGAGTTGTTCTGTCGTGGTTTCTGTCAACATCAGCCCTTAGTCGTTGCCTCAAGAGCTTCCTTTCATACAACACTTTGATCAAACCCACGCTTATCCCAGTCAGGGCCACGCACGGAACCAGCTTCATGATGACACTGGATATCCAAAATGTGATCTTCTGGATCAATTTGTTGTGGCGTTGAGATATGTTACTGAAGAAGATAAGATAAAGCACCGAGTTTCCTTCACGATCTTCTTTGATAGTTGATGTGAGGTACCCCGGAAGACCGAATATCGGACAAACTATGTAAGTCGCCAGGATGGCCACTTTGGCGCGATACATGCTGCACCACACTCCGGCGTGGCTCGGGAACCGGACGGCCAGGAAGCGCCAAATGGCGACGGTCACTGTCAGCCATGTTGATATGGTATGGCTCACAATGGTGAAGTGCTGGTGAAACAGAGTGAAAATGGCCCAATCATAGGAGAACTTTTCCTCCTCAGTCAGGCCAGTCCGGATGTAATGGTGGTATGTGAATGGTATATACGAAGACATTACCAGAATGTCCGAAACTGCTAATCCTATCAAAATGGCGTTGGTTGGCGAGATCATGTTTCGCCTAGTTAAAACAATTATGTTTAATAAGTTAGCCGTAATGCCAAATATACAGAAAGCAAGACTTAAGTATCCATGGATAGCATTGTATGCTTCACGATATTGAGCTAAATAGTTTCCGTAATAAGGATATTCAACTTCTTCAAAAACGTTGTAGAAATCACCGTTAGGATAGTTGTGACTAGATCTGTTGTGTTTCAGTGATGAATTTATGAACATTTGCAAATTCATTATTTCTAATTTTTCACCCATTTTTTGTTTAGATAATTATTTAAATTTCTTTTCCTGTCCATAGAATATTGAATTGTCTATTTAAAATATGTCGAATACCATAAAGTTCCTTAACCGTAAGGTGAATTATTATCTATCAGTTATTTAATATTATGTTTAGGAAACACCAAATTTTCAAAACTAGAATTCTTCATATCTTAAATTTATTTCTTCTCATCAAGAATATTCTTGATCTTTGAAGTATCTGTAGTATACCTAAAAGAAAGAAGAATATATTAATATAAAAAATATTAACTATTAAACGTAAAGTTAAATATTTCCATAATATTATGCTAATGAACACACAAAATGTACCCTAAGTGTGTCGATCAAATAAGTTTTATTTTATAGATCTGACACTAGGAGAGATTATATTGCCCAAAGAAAAAACAAAAATCTAATATTTTAAGTCGAAGATTACATGATACTTAGAGTACACAACAGTGCAATGTCAAACTTAGTTAAAGTAAACTTGTTTAATACTTGTTTAATTAGTCATTATCCTCTAACTTAAAATATCGATATTAGATATTGGAGATCGAGGAAGTCAGTGATGTAGTCCGTATTATACTGAATTTCAATAGGTTCTCAAGTTTTAAAAGTATTTTACGGTTTTACTACAGTATGAATCAGATCAATGGTGAAATTTATCTCACTAGTTAGTGGACAAGCTCTGTGTGATCAACTTAATCAATAGTTTTAAATAAACTCCTATAAAATGTGTTGGGCATAAACGTCATCTAAAAGACAATTTTCATAAATTCAGAAACAGCGCCTCTGGTGCTTGTAGTTTTCACATAAATTGGGAAATGTATGAAAATATATTTAATTTAATTTGAATTGTCGTCACACTAGAGAAACACGAGGGCCATTGGTGACGAGTATCGTAATTTAGAACCACAGTCAGGTGACGAGCCTACACTTGATTAAAAATATATATTATTGAGTATACTTTTGAAACAGTATTTTATACATTACAGAGTTTGGGGCATACACTTAATTTCAAAACAACTATAAAACATGCCTCTACACAAAATTGTACCTCTTTGTATAATATATTGTTAATTTATTACCAATATTTAGTTTCACCCTTTCCATCCTAACTTTTTATTTTTTTATTCCAAAAATCAAAAAAAAAAAAATTGTAATAAACTCATTATGTGTTCAGAAGTGAAAGGGTTAAGAAAACATAGAAGATTAAGGTAATAATTACATTGGCAAGTTTTTTTTTAGAAGTATGATTTCTATTTTTAATATCGTAAGTACTTTTTATGCTTTAATTAAGTCTATCATTAAATAAAAAAAGGAGAAGAAGAAATAAATTCATAAATCGTTTTTAAAAAATAGAACCGTTCTAAAGAATATATTAGAATTCTTATGTTTATTAAAAATATCTACTTTGCGCTGCCCTTTTATGCTGAGTTCTACTCATCTAAGACACCCTTGAATTCTTTTTATTTAAGTTTCATTAATTTGAATTTTTTTAGTTTTAAATGGAAAATCAAAAATATAAACAGTCTTTTAAAAAAGGAAAAACAATTTATTCTATATTCTTAAAGTCTACACTCTATACAGTGAAAACAAGTTTACCATTTTGCTAAAGTTAAAAGGATTTTATCGATCTCAACAATGCATGTAGGAACTATATGTTTAACTATATGTAAAGAAATTAATTTTGGTGTTGGGAAATCGAATTTATTATCTTAAAAAGCCTTTACTGCACGAAAAGTGAATTTAATCAGAAAATTTTAGAAAAAAATTAGGAAAAGATAAAAATTTTAATTCGATAACTTTTTGTCATTTCCAAAATTTAGGAGATCGAGTATGCTTTCAATTTACTTTTATACAAAGCACAGTGGGGAAGTAAGGTACTTCAAGAGAAATATAATCAAAATTTGAAAAAAAAAAGATATTTTCCGGAAAAGAGTTGATAAAATGTTCGAAGTTTGTAAACGCCAGTTAATTTGTTTCGGGAGGAAGGAAGTATGTGCCTTAATATTACATCGATCTGCTAGTGGAAAAGTGATGGGTTTTCCAATGAGTTTAGATATGAATTGTCGAGTTTCAATACTCCTATTCGGAAAGGTATAATCATCTGTCTCCAAATAGTATAGATATTTTCGGTGATACGTCTGTCAACTTAAACAATAATATTCGTTTATTTCAGTTTTCAAAAATGTTTTTCTCTTTGTCTTTTGTTAATATGATACTTCAGTTGAAAATGTTTTATTCCGATGTTTCTAATATTGTGTGTTCGTATTTTGTATGCATACTCTTTCGTCTCAGTGAATGTGAGGTATTACGCGCCTCCTTTATAATGCGGGTCTGTAATCTGGCCGAGTCGGCAGATTTTAGGCATGGAAAAACGATCGGCACAAATGTCATATGTCATATATAGAATAAAGCTAACAATATATTTAATAATTCAATACACTATAAGTATAACGTATCTGATAGATAAGTGCCATTAATAATTGCCTTTTTTTTCCAACTAAGCAGCTTAGTTAGCAGACCTTTATAAGAAACAAGATTTAAAAAAAGCACAAGTTCAAATTGAGGCCCCCCTGAACATAAGCTTTTTCTAGTTTCATTATTAGATCTTCAATTTTACTCTTAAATGGAAATGAATGAACAATAATTTGATTATCATTTATTCATATACAGTTATAGAATTTGTACGCAATAATGTAATAATTTGAACTCTGTTTCGATAGTGAAGTTCGTGTTTTCCATAGTTGACAGAAAACAATTAGCCATTAGCTTTGACGCAACAACTGTTTTAACCAGAGAATGTCAAATATACATAACTATCAATCTCATGGGCAAATTGGTTTACAAACTTCAACATAGTTCACACAAACTTTAGATGATCCACTTGATGTCCAAATAAAATCAATCGTCATAACATTTCTATTACTAAAATTTTCCAACTTAAGTAATTGCGAAACAGAAATAAGATCCAAGCAAAATAATATAAAAAAAATAAAGTCAATATAAAATCAAGAGCTCCAGAAGTACATAAAATATAATAGATAAAAAAATATGGGAAGCATTTAAATTATAAATGTTAATTCCTTAGTAGAATTCAATCACATGAGTTTTAACACACTAAATTTAATTTTTGCGAATATTTGTAGTCTCTTATTAAATTTCTTAATTAAATTAAATAACATTACAGTAATTTATCTTCTTGTAATTACCTTCTTTACAATAGCAGAATGAGTTTTGTTCTTTGCTGTCCACATGCCTCTTAATTTGACATTGTTGTTTATTTTGAACAACTTCCTTAACTATATAGGGGAGACCGGGTCTAGTTGATACAGGGTCAAGTTGATACAGTCAAAATAACTCCGTAATTGGCAGACGCAATTAAGTGGGTACTCACTTGACTGGACGGCCGGGCCGTCCTCAGCAAACACGCGTGAGCACTAAGAGGAGGTTGCTTTGTTCTATGAGTAGTGAATTAAATACTGGTTTTGAGCTTTAAAAGTAAATTTCTACCTCTGTATTTGAAGTGTTATTGAAAGTTTACTTGTTAGTGGATTGTGTTATCAATAGCATCACATCGTTACATGCTATAAAGGTAAGAATGTAACCTAGTAGCCTTTGTTCTAGCTCTTATTGGTTTCCCGTATTTTGTGGTTTAGTGTAATGGTGACGGTTGGGTCAAGTTGATACGCTTCTTTGGGGTCAAGTTGATACGGTGTATCAACTTAATCCACACGAATTTTCATATGTTGCATTTATTTATAGATACCAAGAAACTACAAGAGGCGAAATACCAATTGATTTTTTTGGAAGTGCTTATGAAGAGATTAGAAATGGCAGAATGTCTATTAGGGAAGCGGCCAAAATCTTTGATATAGACACAATGGCTCTTTACAGGTTCAAGACCAAAAAGGAAAAAAAAAACTTGAAACGCCAGAGGCTACTGACGAGGTTGTAAAAATGGGTTATGCTATACATCGACAAATATTGACAGACGAACTTGAGGAGGAGCTTAGCAGATATATTTTAACAAGAAAATAAAAGTTAAAATTGTTTAAATCATTAGGGGGTAATATTACCAAGAATGGAAGAACAGAAACGAACAGAAAACAAAGAACAGAAAATCTGACAAAAGAAGTTAAAAATAAAAAAAGAGAGAAATGAAGAAAAATTGAAAAAGAAGAATCGGACTCTGATGAAGGCGACGAGTCTTTTTGTTTGGTGTGCTTCAAAACATATTCAACGTCAAAGCCTGGCCAGGACTGGATACAATGCATATCCTGTAAGAAGTGGGCACACATCGCATGTGCTGAAGACAATCCATTTTACACGTGTTTCAATTGTCAATCAGATCCCAATTTCTCAGACTCGGAGTCATCAGTAACAATCAATGTATGCCCTATTACGTAAAACTTTGTATCACATAAAGTTAAAAACCTACTTATATTGTAAAATAAAAACACTTTTCGTAATTACTATATTTTTATTAGATATATTTAAATATTTTCTAGCACCGTCTCAGCTTACTCATATGCGTATCAACTTGACCCAATACCGTATCAACTTGACCCAGATCGGGTTAAGTTGATACACATTGCAACATTTTAAAAAACAGTTTTTTTGTCAGTGAAAATTCAATTCTATTTAGATTATAAAAATATCAGGTGTTAGCCAAAGAGTTTTAGTTACTAACTACACTTAGTTTGTTTCAAAATATTGACAGAAAAAAATTACAAAAATCAGAAAATAAAAAGTGTATCAACTAGACCCGGTCTCCCCTACACACTCTGGTAATCAAATTAAGTCGTTCACCACATACCCCTGGCACTGAATAATCGGTACTAAATTAAGTAATTCCTCGTTATTATTTTATATTTTGTGTATAAGTGAAAAGTTGTGTAAGTTTCATTTATTGACATTTTACATAAAAGTTATTAGTTTCATAATTTAACTTTGCGATTTTTTGCTCAGATAAATATTACCAGAGATATTTGTACATTATATGAAATTCAGTATATTTTTAGCCTACTTTTTTTTTAATTCGAAGAATTAAAAAAATTGAAAAAGTAGGCATTGACATGCGGTCGATGTCCGTCCGTCCGTCTGTCTGTCCGTCTGTCCGTACCCCCCTTCCAAAATCAGTTCTATCTATCCGATCTTAAAAATTCTTTTTTTTTATTAGAAAGGTATAACCTCAGACACCCAACTTTCATACTTTTTGTCCGTCTGTCTGTGCGATAGGACGGACATAAATCTACTATTTGATGACAAATTTCCCATTGAATTAGCATTGAAATTCAATTTCGAGTCATTTAGATCGCTGAATTTAACTACAAATGCTACGGACAAGTGAGATACGTCAAAAAATTCAGCGCATCGAAATTAGAATACATTGAAAATTTCAGAAAAGAATTCGAATTCGAAGTACTTAAATTATTTAAAAAACTTCAAAATTTAATGCTCATTTAAAAAGCATAGGAAGCCATTTTTATTAGAATTAAATCACCATTGCCATCGCAACAATTGCTTGAGAAACTTTAATTCTTTTAGACAATAAATTAAAATAAATTTATTTTTGAGACATCAATCAATTTAAGATGACGCCAAATATATAGTTCACTACGAGATCTTTGTATGTTGATATAAATTGTTTTCATTCTATTTTAAAGCGAGGAATATTACATATTTATTCTTTGAAATACGAATTTTGCAAACGATTTAAATTATCATTATTTAATTTTCGAAATAAAATAAATGAAACTAGCCGAATTTAGCAAGTAAATGTTTATTGAGGAGTAGTTTTTTGGTTTTTGTTCTACGAAAAATTAAATATTTATTTATAACTTCAAATGAAGCTGTGTTTAGTGAAAGATGCTGTGTTTAGTTAGATGCTGCGTTTAGTGAAATTTATTTTAAATTTAATGTGGAAAAACGGTTGTTGATGTCACTTACTGTTACGAACCTAGTTTTTTTCAAGATAAGAATTTTAGTAAGTATTTAAGTAACAGGAAAGTAGGCTATTTTAGTTCTTTAAGAACTTCTTGTTATCCTTCTTTTAGTAATTAAACACTGATAATGTGTTTAAATACTATATTACAAAAATTGCGAAAGTAACTAATCGCTTAATTAGTAAAAACTGAAAACCAAATTCGATGAAATCAGACATTACTTTGCTATAATATTTTTGTTTTACAATATCCAAAAGGGCACCTACTGATTCGTCGATTTTCACTTTAAAATTATTGCCTTTAGACCGATGCTGTAACACTATGGAGTGCAGTCTTAAAAAATCTCGGGAAAAACATCAAAGCAAACGTATTTCGAAATTGCTGACTCATGGAACAATAAATAATAAAGTTGATGGCGCTGTTTATCATGGCTAAAGCATCCATAACCTCGCCAACATTCATGTATACGTGCTGATGAAAGTCGCTCCCAAGAATTCCACTCAACAATGACAGAAGCCCGGCCGGAAATTCAGTAAACAGAAAAAGCAGCAGCACAGCAAGCAGCATACGTGTTGTCCTGTCGTGGTGTTTGTCGTTGTTCGCAGACCCTTTCAGGATTTGACGTCGCTTGTTCCTTTCATACAGAACCTTGATCAAGCCAAGGCTTATGCCGGTGAGCGCGACGCACGGAACAAGTTTGGTGATGACGCTGAAGATCCAGAAGTTGGTCTTCTCCAGGAGCCTGTTGTGCTGGGACGCAATCTCGCTGAAGTCTACCCTGTACATGATGTCGCCAGCGGTGCTCTTGAAGACATAGACGGTGAAGGTCAAGTAGATAGGGATGCAGAAGATGGCCGAGAAAACGTATGTCATGGCAATGGCCCATTTGGCTCGGAACATGCTGCACCAGATCGAGGCATTCTGCGGAAAGCTGATGAAGAGGAATCGCCAAATGGCGACGGTGACGGTCAGCCATGTAGATATGGTGTGGCACACAACAGTAAAGAGGGAGTGGAAGAGAGTGAAGATTGTCCAACCGTAAGAATATCTTTCGATGTCGCTTATTTCCGTGCGGATGTAAGTGTGGAACGTATACGGCAGATAAGATAGCATGACTAGCATGTCGGCCACTGCTATTCCAGTGAGAATCGCATTAGTCGGTGAAATCATTTTCCTTCGTGTAAGCACTATGATGTTGAGTATGTTTGCTGTGATACCAAAAATGCAAAATGAGAGAGTCAAGTATCCATGATACAGAATATACTGACTTTTGAATCGAGCCAAGTGTTCGCCGTAGTATGGTAAGCCTTCATCATTTTCGATAAGATTATCTGGGTAACTTGAATTTTCTGAAGAGTAATTGGCCAAGACAGCGTTTATAAATAGTTCTAAAGGTATTTCTTCCATTTTGAGAGGTATGAAAATTGCAAAAGCTATTTAAAGTTCAATTTATTTTTATGACAGCTGAACGATATAAATATTTAATATATTTGTGATTTTTAGCACCTTTTATCGTAAAAGCCTATTTTATAATATTGGAAAAATATAATAGTTCCAAGTAAAATACAGATAATTTCAATATAAGATTTAAAACAGTAAGGTTTTTTCCAATGAAAGGATTTCACAAAGTTTTATTCACTGGTTTCTATCAATTCTTCGTCATGGAGGTCCAAAACATATTTCCAGTCTGTGAAAACAAAAATAGCTGAAATAAATAAACAGTAAGCTACACACTACTTATTCTGCAAATTTCAAGCGAAATAAATTCACAGATTTTATAAGTAATTATTGCGTGAGTAAATAGCATTAACCGTATTTGTTTGTTAGTTCATGTTTTTAATTGCGAAAAACACTGTTGTGAAAATTTCTTAGAATAGATTATTGCCCCACACAGAGAAAGTAATAATAAATTTGTTCTTAGTTAAGTATCAGTGAACTCATCAAACTGAGTTATCGGACATACCAAGACAGTCCTTTGATTCGTTCACAAAAAGGAAATTAATACATTGGTCACTGTCAATAAAATATTTATTGACAAACCAGTCAGTTAACGCTGTGTTTGAAATCGTAATATTGAAAGCTAGATGTCCAGATGACTCAGTTGCTAGGTAATTAGAAAAAATACCATATATCTCGATAAATTGGTTGTTGATGTTGTCGTGCCAATAGCTATTTTATGGAATTCCAGAGCCTTCAAAAATCTATAAAAATTGGTTAAATAGCAGATACAAAAAATATAGAATTTATGAGTAGGGTGTGTCGAGGTTACTTGTCATTGAAATTTATCTGCAACCGAAAACAGACTGCTTTTCTGAAACAATCAATGAGCAAATCATTCTATAGGGATTGTTGCCGCCAAGCTGGCAAAGATTCCATCTCTTGGCAGATTCTAAGCCGTCGTTGATCAGTGAATAATGCGATGGTACTTGCAATCGGCATATGGCAAGTTCGGTTTTTTTTTCAAGGGTAAGTTTGGCAAAGCGATGTAACTTCGAAATTGTAACTGAAGAGTAACTTGACACATTACCAAATTCCTTCTACAAGGATTCCTGCAATATTCCTTCATGCGGAACAAAACCTTGGGAAAATTTAATTTCTATCTTTCACGCAAATTGATGCAAGTAAAAACGTAGAGCCTGAGTGGCTTGGTTAGTCAGTTTTGGCAACTAATAGTCAGTCAATAGATTGTAGTCAACTAACTCATTTGGGTTCCTAATAATTCGCTCATTCTTCTGTATGATATTTGTACAAAAGCCAAGATATGAAATTCCAAAAAATATAATAACTGAAAATTTCAAACTTTTATGTCTATTTTGCAATATAAAATCCTTATAAAAATTATCGGGGAAAAGCCGAATAAGACTGCATAATCTATATTCACAACCTACTTTAATCGATATCCCCTAACTTTGAAAGCTCATCGTACAAGTGTTTTCTCAAAAAGCTATTTCTCAAAAGCTTTTAACTAATACTGCAAGCCTACAACTGCTACCGGATATTGAACCTTGATATATTTGACGTACATTAGCCCAACTACATGGAGTAGATTCCACTCAATTTTGGCTGAAGTCGATAATGAATTACGTTTCCAAATATAGTTTCCCTAGAACCAATACCTTTATTTTGTTAAATGAAAGCGTGGATCTAAATATAGCGTGTCTTAAGATGTATTTTCAATAAACACAGAAATGCAATTATAATTGTTCCTAAATAAATACTTCACAATAGAGCTTACAGACGATATTTAGCAGTAGTCCTATAAAATAATGAATGAATTTCAAGCTCCAATTGGTTTAGAAAAGATTTGAAAATCATGCCAAGTCATAGAAATGAAAATTTTATTTTAAAATTGCTATTGTACAAATCAAAATAGAATTTTGGTTGAAAATTTATCTTTTGGACGAAGTTTTAAACTAAAAAACAAGTAAATTGAAGTATTTTTTTAACCACATTGCATAGATCAACTTCGTCAGTCGTCTGGAGTCGTTTTTTGGAGTTTTTCTATTTTTCTTAAATCATTTAAAAGACATTTGTAAATTACAATATGAATTACATTACATTTGAGAATGCAAACATTTCGCATAAATTGTCATTTTTTTAAACACATACAACTTTTTTTCTCTCGCACAGGAATGAAGAATTTATTACAAGCGGTCATTATTTGATACTAAATTATACTGCTAATTTGGTTTCCTAATCTTAAATTTCGTCGGTTCTCTTTTCTTTTAAGAGCTCTGAAAGTATTTAATGCAAATGCAGCCATAAATGAAGGGTCTAAGGGGCAAAACTTACATTCTCTAAGACATAACTAAGAAATAGGGTCTGGTCTGCTCATTGCCCATTTCGAGCAGTTAAATTTACAATCAAAACAAGTCGCCAATGAACTGAATGGCCCTTATATCTTAGTTACACTTTGGTGAATGTGGGTTTCGCAACAAGACCCTTCATCTATTGGTTATTTAGTTTATAAATGAGATACGGTTGTCATTACGAGACGAGAAGAGAGGGAAACATATCAATCTATAGGTGAACTCGCTAGGGATCTATAGATTGCTTCGTGTAATGATATTAGGTAACTCATTCCGAACTCCATTTACTTTGAATTTGATATATTGGTTGAGAGAACAGCTTTTATTGGCCCTCGAAAGTAATGTGAAAGGAGTTTTTGTTAATGTTTCATAAGAATTTCAAAGTAGGGGGATTTAGAAGTAATCATAAAGATTTTCATATTTGTTGATTTAAATTACATTCATCGTTGTTTTTTCAATAAAAAGTCATACAGCACGGCATATTTTGATTGCTTTTTCACATTTTTATTTCAAACTTAGGATTTATTTTAATTTTATAAACTCTTGGATGCGAATGACAAATGGGATCGTCTTTTTAAATATTCTCTTAACGTTGGATAAATAAAAAAAGATTTTCTAAGGTTAAATATTTGAGTTAACTACTCCAGTATGTATTTTACGCTTAAAATGTTCCATAAGTTTTTAATTAAGTGATTATTAAATGGGTAGCAACTTAATTCAATCTAAAATAAAATTATTTAATACACCTTTGCTAAATTGAACACTAAGTTGGTTTTAAAATGTAGCTTTAAAAAAGTTTGATGATTAAAATCCAAAGTTCCCCAAACTAACCGTTGGAAAATATAAAACATATAACTACTTAACCTATAATATGTGAACTCAGTTTAAAAAGAATGTCATATTAACTTATGTGGCACAAGAAATACTGACATCATTATTGAACGTGAATATTCGTTTATTTGTGGAACATAAAAAATTTCTACTAACTCATAAAAAAATATTTTTCTTTTCGTTCAGAACTGTTTGTTTCTTTCCTCACCAGAACTAAAAAAACTTTAAAAAATACTACCTTTGAAAACTCAAAAAGTCACGCATGAGAACCTTCAATACCTACGTTGAAAAGTTTTATATTCTCAATTTTATCACATCCAAAACTTTAAAGCCGTCACACAGGTCATTTTCAACTTTTCTTATAAACTTTTTTTTTAAGAAATACTTTACGAAACATGGAATTGATCTTAGATCATTTTACACTTCACTGAAGACAAAAGCTTTTTCTGTTAATATAAACTTTCTCCAAAATTTTTATTTTGTTTACCCTTTCTGTGGATTTTTGCAGACTTTATTTTTATAAACATATTTTAATAAAAGAAGCTTTTAACCCTCTAGTTCATACTGTTGCCATTTGACAACAAGTAACATAATCAACTTTAATCTATTAAAGTAGAGGTCCCTCTCGACAAATTTACAATTCGTTATGTACCATTCGTTACTTGTATAAAAAATGACTTTGTTTTTAAGGAGTTGCTGGCATTGATGCTGTTTAAAAAAAAAATTTCGAAAAAACTCCAAATTTCGGAGGGCTGGGGAGCCCAGTCGGTTAAGCACTCGCTTAGCATGCGGAAGGTCCCAGGTTCGGGTCCGGGCATCGCCAAAATAGCTGCCGACCTATAAACGGCCCGTGCAGCCAAAAATGTCCGACGAATAATACCCCGTGTAAGGGAGTGCACGTTAAATATCCTTCAAAGTCCTAACGCTGCGTACGATGTCGCCCTTAACGGTTGCGTTGGGTGCCTATTCAGGTGCGGCTCGTCACCTGACTGTGGTTCTAAAATACGACGCCCGTCGCCAATAGCCCTCGTGTAGCTCTAGTGCGACGATAATTCAAACTAAACTAAACCAAATTTCGGGTCATAATTTTAAATCAGCGCCATCTGACCGCCAGTCTTAAAGGATTAACTTCTTATTATTTTAAATTTCAAGAAAGATAAAGTTACTTCAATAATATCCTTGTGAAATTCACACATTCTATTTTACCTATTATCACTATTTTATACAAATTTTAGAGATAAAAAAAACCTATTTAGTATGTACGTGACTTATGATAAAAGATTATTCCTTCAGCTAATAAATATTTTTACTGCAAATTGCATTATACTATTTTTTAAATAAAAATATATGTTCATTGACTGTCGAACCAATAATACAAATTTCATTTATGTTCACAATCATTTAATATTTTTTAAATATATTTTATTTTTAAGAAAGTTTAGAGATCTTATAAAACTAAATAAAATTCAGTAATAAATTCACTTTAAAAAATATGCAGTGTAGGTAAAAAAGAATATAGCAATTACAAAATGAAAAATGATTTATGTATAATATTGACACAGAATGCAAACGGCACTTAAATATACTTTTAGAAAAGGTGCTATTACACTGAAGCGGAAGTCCATATTATGTGCGAGTAGACTCTTCACCACGACAAGAAATTTGCTCATTGAAAAAAGTGCGTAAGTTTAATTTTATATGTTTTTATTTAGTTTAATCAAATTTCAATGTTTACTTCATCTGAAAAGATTTACGAATGAAAAAATAAGAAAAATTGAATGCGTAAGAAGTTAATTTCAAATCCTAAAAATTAGGGGTAAAAATATATTAAAATTTTTATTTATTTTGTAATTAGCTAGGTAATCCATTTTGATTTTTTATCTCCCAACTAAATGATGACTTAAAGAAAATTTATACAAAATATTATTTGTGATTTGTATTGCACTTTAAATTCTATATTTTAAAAAAATCCATTTTTTTAGCGCGGTTCATCTAAGGCGCCAAATGGCACCAATTAAAAATATCCAATACAATTAGAGGAGAATATTTTAGCTTCTTTAAACACTTTCAATATGAAAGTTAATTAATGGTGCCTTTTTGACTATGATATATATGTCCTTTTACTGTGCATGGTGCCAATCTTGGTCAAGTTCTTGTTTGACATCCGTTAACGACAAAAAAAACAAGAAAAACTCCTACTAACTTCTAACAATGAAAATTACTTCCAGTGTTCTGGATGCAATCTGACAAATGATGAAATTGCCCTGAAGTAAGCTAGGGAGGAAGACAAATTGGATAGGATTGTTAGCAAAAAAAAGTGAAAACTGTTAGGATAGATATCTTAGTGTATATGGATGATAATATCTTGATATTATATTAAGAAATAAAAAAAAAACTTTGTAAAATTGAATGACGAAATAACTACCACAGATGAAACAGGGTCTCCCAAAATGGAGTACCTGTTTTTTAAAGTTTATAAAAAATTAATGGATAAAGATATTAAGGGGGTATAGGACACAAAATCTTAAAAAAAAAATCAAAAAATTATTATTATCATAAAAAATAACACAAATATTTTAGAATAATTTAAAACACAAATTTTATTTATATCTGCAGTAGAACGTGAGATGTGTAGTTTTTTGGGTCATGACATCTGTGTTGGCTTCCTCGTAATATTAGATAGGAATAACGTTATCGAATCCTTAGTTGTTCGGTCGGTTTGGAGCGCTTCAGTAAGGAAAGGGATGAACTTCAAAGCTGTTTTTCTCCTTGATCGTGTTTTCGATGATTTTTTGGCTTTAAATTGATATAACTCAAAATCTACTGCCCATAGAGTGTCGAAATTTTCCACTCATATTTTTCAAACATATATCTTTAATTTATCTTTAGGGATTAGTTGTAAATAGTTTATTTTTTTTATTTATTAATTTTTATAAAAAATGTGAACCTGTGAAATTATTAAAAAAAACTTCAATATTTTTTTTTAAAAAACTATGGCAAATAAGAAAAATCGGTAAAGACAGTTTGTTAAATACATTTATCTGTTTATAAAAATGCTAAATATTTGTTTGCCAATAAATAAGTTTTTGACTTATAACAAAAATAAGAGACATCACTTTTTGACGCATTTTTATTTTTTAAAAAAATAAATAATGATAATTTAAAACCTCTGACTATCTAAAAGTGTAAGTATATTTAGTATACATTTATGGAAAAAAATTATATTGATATCTGCAATATTAAAAAAAAGTTAAAAGTGTCCCATACCCCCTTAACATAATTCTTGCAGAAAACGAATGAGTCATTTCTGGAATTTGAAATGAAACACTTTATTATGTTAGTTACGTTATTATGTTATTACACTTTATTATGTTCAGTGTAACCGAAAGATGGTGCTTTAATACCATGTGTTTGCTGTATGAAAGAACTAGGCATGCGTATGTACCAAAAAGAAATATACATGGTCAGAACTGAACATTTCTGAACACGTGTTTATTTACTGGTATTTTTATTTATGAACTTCGTATGTTTATTTACTGGTTAAACCAGACATTGTACTAATTTTGAATCCATAACTAAAAAAAAAATAGTGAAAAAGAAACAACTCTTTAAATCTTTTATAAATTTCAATCAGTGTTATAAACGAAAATGTTCAGCATTCTGGAGAAACAATATAGAAAGTAGGCCTCCTATATATTCTGCCTACTTAATAACGCAGTATAAATTCACTGCAACAGAAAAGCGTGAACGAACATACCCCCAAACCAAATATTTTTTTAGCACTCGATGAGAGCAGGGAAACATCTTGAGCCGAAGTTTCATATTACTGAAATCTGTATCAGTGTACAGTAGAAAGTAGCTTATATCTTTTTTTTTTCGTCATGGTTTCCACTTATACCAGTCCGGAGGCAAAGTAACACAGCTTGTGTTGTATTTGCATATGACGTCCTTTATCCAGCTGTTGTTTGAAGTTATTTGTTATTAGCAGGTTTATAAAAACTTACTAATCAGCATTATTAAAGATTATTAATTATAGGAGTAAAAAATGTAAAGCAATAAAACTAGTTTAAAAAGTTTCAACTATTATAAGTGTTACAAATTATTATCATTTTCACTTCACCTAATTAACTTCTTTTTACTATTTCTTATAGATTAGAGGAGGGTATGATGGAATATCATTTATATTTGTAAGAATAATTCTTTTGGTTTTAAATAAAATCCTAATAATAATATTTAGTACATGCTATAACTGATAGTTATGAAGTGAAAATGGTGAAAAAAACAGTATTTTTTTTTTACATTATTATGAAATAAATCAAATTGATAATTTTAAACAAACAAAAATATTATTAACGTTTAAAAAATAAGTAATTTTTCTATCATATTTGCCCTTGAAATGCACCTTCGACATGTATTTTTTCGAACTAATACAATGATTTTAGTAAAGGCATTTTTTAAATTTTACCTGAAAACAATTGGAAATTGCTTAAAATTTGATAGATTAAATCAATAAAATATAATTGATAAAATATAGGATTTGATTCAGATAAAGAAAAAACATGCGTCAGCCTAAAGAAAGTTAGGTTAAAATAGTTGTGGTCATCATCAATCACCAGTTGTGGTCACCCATCATTTGTCTAAACGCTCGAAAAATTATCCAATTATTCAATTATAATTTTTTAAAACATAGTAGATACAGTAATTAATTTGATATATGGTATAAACTAAGACATAAAATAATTTTATCGCACGTAAAGTGTATTAAATCCTCAAGAGAGAGAGAGAGTGAATTTTTTTCTTTTTTTTACAATAATAATAAATCTTGGTCTTAAGAAAATATTTTCTTTGACATTTAATTATAACCTGAAATATAAACCACTGGATCAAAGCGGGTAAAAAAGAATTTTTCTAATAAAGAAAAAGTTTGATCCTTATACCAATGTACTAGATTGATTTTCTTGTCCACTAGTGTGCCTTGATAATAATAATATATTAAGAATCGTTTTCTTTTTAGGTAGGATTAAATTGTTTTTAAATGTTGTTTAGGCATTAAATATGGTAAGTTATTAACATATTCCCCTTAATCTTCATACATGTAAATAATATTTATAACCAGTGGGGGGTGTTTGTAATATTTCTTACTAATCTATGATCATTAATTAAAATTTTCAACGTGTATTGACATAACTGCATCATAATTTTGGTCCATATCAGAATGGTAGAATATATTTTGTGGTTTAAAATAAATGGATGTTTTTTTTTCACGATAGGAAATACATTATCATTCCTAAATCTTTTCAGATGAAGTAAATATTGAAAATTTTATTAAACTAAAAAAACATATAAAATTAAACTTATGTATTTTTTTCAATGAGGAAATACATTACTTGCTTTGGAGTTCAAGCTTATTTTTCTTTAAGCTCAACGTTACTTGGCATTTTGCAAGCTATACTTGAATGTAAGCAACCCATATATAATATTTATATCTTAACTAGATTAGATTCTTCTTTCAAACTTAACTTTTCATGTGTTCAAAATATAATATTTTTAACAAAAAATGTGGAAGGGTAAATTCAAGTAACAATTTTAAATCCGCGAAAAATAACGTATATTTTCGTAATCCTCTAACGATTTCCGACCGGACTCGCAGCACGATCGTGCGGGTTTTAAAGAGAGTGTTCAGGATCTTCAAAAATGTTAATATCAAAGCAGCTGAATTGTACCATTCGTTATATGTATAAAAAATTAACTTTGTTTTTAAGCAGTTGCTGGCATTGATGATGTTTAACGTATTTTTTATATGAAACTCCACATTTATTCTCCTAATTTTGAATCAGCTCCACCTGACCGCCGGTCAAAATAGCTAAAACACGCCACGCAAAAAATATATTCCAAAAAATACAAATCATTTTCTGCAACCCTACAAGTCATAGGAATATAATAAACTAAATTGAAGCTGATCAATAAATAATGAACATATTATCCTACGACCTTTAAACATGGTATCACGTTAAAACTATTGCCAGCCTAAAAGCCTGTATGACCAAACCACAAACGCTTACAAATTTGAGACCTCAAATTCAAGGGATATTAGAGCTTTAAACGGGAATATCATGAAGTGTATATCGTCTGGTAAGCCAAATCAGACTAAAAATATACTAAAAGAGAACGTTGCAACGTGCTCGTAAACATCGATTTGCCATTTAAGTGGTAATTTGACGCGATAAAACCGAAGCTGTTCATCGTAAACGAAATCATGCTTGGCGTCTGTTATTGCTATAGCAGAATTCGGTTTAGAAATATTTTGAGCTTGATAAGATTGGGAATTCTGGAATTGCATTTTGTATGGATGAATTTATTTGTTGAAAACTAATTCCAGGATTTCTGGCATTAACAAATTGAACCATAGATCGATTTGCGCGAGACTATGCATCGAGGCATATTTCTTTTGTCATATATTTAATTAAAACATCTTATAAAAAAATTGATTCAAAGTTCCTTCCAAAACATTTTTTAGGCTTAAATATTCGATTAAAGTTTTGTACATAAATAATTTAGGTATTACACAAATTTATTCTTTTATCGTAGATTCATTATTGAAACTTTATATCTGCATTAGTATAGTAAGATTAACCGAAGCTGCTTATCGTAAACGGTAACTGCTTGGCGTCTGTTATTGCTATATAAGAATTCTGTTTAGAAATATTTTGAGCTTGATAATATTGGGAATTCTGGAATTACATTTTGTATGGATGAATTTATTTGTCGAAAACTAATTCCAGGATTTCTGGCATTAATAAATTGTACCATCGATCGATTTGCACGAGACTTTGCATCGATACATATTTCTTACGTTTTCTCATGTGAAATGTCATATATTTCCTTAAAACATCTTATTTCAAAAAATGACTCAAAGTTCTTTCCAAAGCAATTTTTAGGCTAAAATATTCGATTAAAGTTTTGTACATAAATAATTTAGATATCACACAAATTTATTCTTTTATCGTAGATACATTATTAAAACTTTATATCTCCATTAGTATAGTAAGATTAGGAATTAATTGTTTTGTACATAAATAATTTGGGCATTTCAAAAATTATTCTTTTATCGCAGATTATCTGCATTAGTATAGTAAGATTAACCGAAGCTGTTCATCGTAAACGCTAACTGCTTGGCGGCTGTTATTACTATATAAGAATTCGGTTTAGAAATATTTTGAGCTTGTTAAGATTGAGAATTCTGGAATTACATTTTGTATGGATGAATTTATTTGTCGAAAACTAATTTCAGGATTTCTGGCATTAATAAATGGTATCATCGATCGATTTGCACGAGACTTTGCATCGATACATATTTCTTACGTTTTCTCATGTGAAATGTCATATTTAACATATGTTGTATCTATATTTCCTTAAAACATCTTATTTCAAAAAATTATACAAAGTTCTTTCTCAAAAAAATTTTTGGGTTAAAATATTCGGTTAAAGTTTTGTTCATAAATAATTTAGGTAATGCACAATTTATTCTTATATTGCAGATTCATTATTAAAACTTTATATCAGCATTAGCATAGTAAGCTTAACTTGATTTATTTGCATTTATGAAATATAGTTTAGTTTTAAAATCTGTATCACATGTAGTGAAAAAACTGTAAAATTGCCAAAATAATGATGTCAACAAATTGTTAACAATTTTTTTAAAATAACTGTAAACTAGCTGCAAGATATCTTAGTATCAATTAAAATTCATTATGATCAGTTGATTTTCAAGCTGATTTTTATGCCAACATGAATGATCTTGTTTCAATTTTAATATAAATTTAGCACTAAATCTTAAAATTGCCCCTTTTTAAATCATGTGTTCAAAAAAATTATTTTCTTACAAAATTACGTAAAAAACATATAAATATTTTCGATAACAATATTACTGAGTTAAAGTACACATAAATAAAGTTAAACATTTTGTTAACATCAATGACGTGTGCATTTGGAAATATGATGAAGCAAGAAACATTTTGAAACATCAAATTGATTCGTCGGTTTGACAAAATCGTTATTAATATTAATTTCTAAGAATTAGGCTTCTTAGAATATAATTAACATTCGTACTTTTTTTAACTGCCTTCTAGACATCAGAAACACACACGTTTAACATAATTTATTGATTTGCTTTACTGATCTTAAAAATCAAAATAGCATTATAAAACTCTTATATGCCTTGGATACTCAACAGTTTACATCACAGCGATTTTTATGTAGGACGGTTGTAAAGGTTATTTACTGGTAGATTGCATTGTTACAGCCACATGTGCAATAAACGTGAGAATATTGTTTCTAATAACACTGTTTCAGAAAAAAATTCAAACAATAAGACATTTATTATTATTATTATTTAAACATTATTATTTAAGTGTATATTTATCTGAGATTTTCATTTTTTCCCCAAAAAATGTGTGAATTCGTAAGTTTGACTTTCAAACCGAACAGTTTTCTTATAGATTAATTTTCGATATTTTATGTCTGGTTTTGAGTCATTAAACGGTTGCCATAGCCGCAATTTCTTGAATTATTTGGATAATTTTCAAATTTCTTGGCATCTGAGTCGTATGAGAATTCAATTGTTAATTGACTCATTACTCTTTCATATACAGTGATATGGCTCATTTGCCGAGTATTTATTTCATCCAAAAAATCCATTTTTTCAAATGCTTATTTTTTGTTAACAAGTTGAATTACTATTTTCGTAGGTCAGACAACTCAATTGAAGTGTAAACTGGTGTTTTTTACTAAATTTAAGGTTAAAATTTTCTGTTGAAACAGGTGTTAAATTTAAAAAAAAAGTGTTTAGTACATAATATTCATTCTTACTCAAATTTTATCCAGTTTCATTTACAACGTTGCCGAAACACGACGATGAAATTCCTAGAAAATTGTGATGCATGAAATTTTCATAAAGCCTCTCAAGCGCTTATAAAAGAAAAGCATACTCGAATTCAAAACTTTATAAAAGAATGTATATTGTGAACCATCGAGTATTGAAAAGAAACCTTATAGTACAGGCATTTTGAGAAATCGAATCACGAAAAAGCTTTGTTGACTGGAAAATACTCCTAGAAGTGGAAGGGAAAGAGAAAAATGAGATTTTTTCGAGCGTTATATCTGTGTTTCAGAGCTAAAAAGGTTTGTATTATGAGATGTACTATTGCAAGTTACTATCTTATGGTTCTAAATGCAGTTTTTGTATTACTTTAAGTGCTTGCCCTTACAATCGGCAAAGTTTTGAGATTTCAGAAAAATATGTGCTTTTTAAACATATTTTTTTATAAAAAAAATGTATGAGACTTAACCCTCGTGAAGCACAAAAAGGTTATTTTTTCTTTTTAAGGCTTATTTTTACAATTAAAAATACTAAATTTGGTATATTTCATAAGTTTGATACATTTAAGAAATTAACGTGTGTTATGAACTTTTTTTGAAAGACTAAAATGAAAGAAGCTGTGTACACTTTTTGCTGCAATGGACAATAATGTTTTTAATTACAATATTTACATTATTTACTCATGAGTTGACTGGCTAGTTGAGTTGACTATACTAAAATATTTATTCAACTTGTAAGTACAATGTACTACAGAAACAAATCTTTTCACAGAAAACTCTGATAATTTATTTCTCTAAAAATAGATGAAACAGCCGGCACAAGTAAAAAAACCGTTACAGCAAGATAGTTAAAACTTTTTCGAAAACTGATTCATCTTTCACAAAACAATGTTGCCACAGACAAAACTTTATCCATAAAATAAAATAAATAAACTACAATTAACATCCTCCCACCTTGAGATGCTGCAGCATCTCAACATACGAGTGCTACTGCAATAATACATAAAAAATGAAAATTTTGTCTGGGCAAAACACAATATTTAAAACTGCAAACGTTCAGGAAAATTAACTACACGTCCTTGTTTAGTGACATACGATGTGGTTTGTCCTGTAGTATTCACAGTTGCATCATTTATGGGACAGTTCAGAAGGTCCGATTTTGAAGATACTTCTAAGGGATATATGCGCTGAACAGGACGGAGGAGCTTCGAATAGGCAGTCTGAACTCTGACTAGTCTAACATTGCCATCCGACCCGGGTAATAACTCGACAATACGCCCTAAAGGCCAATCAATTCTTTTTGTGTTGTCAGATCCAACTAATACGATGTCTCCCACCGATATGGTTCGAGGATCTATCTTCTTATTTCTTTGCACAAGAAGACCCAAATATTCCGAACGAAATCTGTTGCGAAGATCTTTTTGTAGGGCGTGTCTATATTTTACTCTTCGATTTAAGCTCTTTTGGTCAACAGAATCTAAGTCGGGAGTTCTCCACTCTTGTATATCTTGAAGGAACATCGAGGGGGAAAGAGGTATAGGATCTTCATTATTCTCCGAGATGTAAGTTAGTGGTCGAG
The DNA here is from genome assembly GCA_023701765.1 of Hylyphantes graminicola. Taxonomy (NCBI): domain Eukaryota; kingdom Metazoa; phylum Arthropoda; class Arachnida; order Araneae; family Linyphiidae; genus Hylyphantes; species Hylyphantes graminicola. The sequence goes on from CM043119.1 coordinate 26,028,565, forward strand.
AGTTCATGAGTGATTCACAGTCGCACAAAACCGTGACCATCTCCTCTTGGGATAAGAGAGCACGGCCTAAAACTCTTTTCAAGAGATCCTTCAATACTCGTATGAGGCGCTCCCACCATCCACCCCACCACGCAGCTGTCGGGGGGTTAAACTTCCAATGAATATTATTGATGGCACCGTGCTTGATAATCTTATTCCAGTCGAGCAAACGTAGACAGTTAGCAGCACCAACGAAATTTGTGCCGTTATCACAATATATAGTAGTACATCTACCCCTTCTTGCTACAAACCTTCTTAAAGCCATCAGAAACGTTTCTGTTGAAGCACCACTAACAAGTTCAAGGTGAACGGCTCTATAAACTGCACAGGTAAAGATGAGAACCCAAGCCTTCGAGTTGTCTTTAAGGTATAAGGGCCCGGCAGCATCTACTCCAGTAATCTGGAAGACTGCCGCATCTTTTACCCGGTCTTCAGGGAGGGGAGATACAGTACTTTCCAACTTCTGAGAAGAGAATCTTGCGCATATGGTACACTTTGCCACGATTTTCCTGGTAATTCTCTTGCCATTCACAATCCAGTATTTTTCTCTCAATATATTAAGTAGCATCTGAGCTCCGCAATGAGAATTTTTCTCATGATGAAAACGTATGAGTCTTAGCACAACCTCATGATTGCCAGGCAAAAGGACCGGTTTCCGAAAGTCTTCTTTATCTTTCCTGTAGATAATTTGGGTCTTCACCCTCACAACGCCTTCATCATCAGTATATATTGAGAGGTTTTTAAGCTTCTTGTGATTCAGTACTTCATTACATTCTTGCTGAATCATTTTTAGAACAACTAACTCTGCCTTCTCATATTCTGATGCAGATATTTCTCCAAAAGTTCGACTTTCTTTGGCAGAAGAGGAATTCCCAATAAACCTGAGAATCCAACAGATCATTCGAATGATCCTTTCATAATTTGAAAAGTACTTGTAGTACCAGTTAGTTTCTTTATTTTCCTCGATATTAGTAAGTGTCGTAACGGATTTTAATTTTTCTTTTGAAATTTCTTCTTCATTCAGTTTTTCAGTAGATTTTAGGTGGCTCCAATTATCTCGAGGTTCTTTCAGCCAATTCGGTCCCTCCCACCATGCAAAGTCGAGGAGTTGCTTTGCATTACATCCTCTCGAGGGTAGATCTCCAGGATTTAAATGGCTCGGAACATGATGCCATGACGAAGGATTACTTAATTTTCTTATTTCTTGTACCCTGTTTCTAACGAAAACAGACCAGTTCTCTACCTTCGAAATCCAGGCAAGAGCCGTAGTTGAATCGCTCCAGAAATATTGCTTGATATCCTTCCAGCCGAGGGCTTGCACAACTGAGTGCACAAGTCTAGCTCCCACCAAGGCAGCAGTCAACTCGAGCCTAGGTATGGTGCCTTCTTTGAGCGGTGCAATACGAGACTTTGCTGACAGAAGACTGATTTTGACATCATCTTCATCTTCAATTCTCAAGAAAACCACAGCTGCATAAGCATGCTTACTGGCATCGCAAAATGTATGTAAAGAACAGCTATTTAGATTTTCGGAGGTAACTTGAATCCACCTGGGAATCTCAATTTCTTCCAATGTTTTCAAATCTGCATACCACAGAAGAAATTCTTTTTTCAGATCTTCTCTGATCTCTTCATCCCAATCAACGCCCATCACCCATGTCTTTTGTAGCATTAACTTAGGGCACAACATGACTGGAGCGGTATATCCAATGGGATCGAAAATGCGATGCGCCACAGACAAAATAGATCTCTTGGTGACTTTTTCGACGCTTAATTCTTTCAACCAACTCATATTGACTTTGAGGGTGTCTTCGTTTTTATTCCATTTTAAGCCTAACACGGATGATTCTGAGGTTGAATTCTTGCAATATGAGTGTTCCCAGCTCCTCAACTCGAAACTACCTTTCTGCATCAATTCAATGGATTTTTGTTTAAATTCTTCCATTTCAACTGAAGTATCCACGCTGGTTAAAGAATTATCAACATAGAAACTCTGCAAGAGCCTTTTCTTGTAATCTGCATCGTATCCTTGAACATTTTGTATGTGATACCTTATGACAGCTGCCAAAAGGAAAGGACTACTCGTTACTCCGAAAACCACTCTTGCATGTCGAAATATTTTGCACGTTTTATTCTCTTCGTCTTGCCACCACAAGAACCTTAAATAATCTCTATCTTCTTTGGCGACACTTAACTGTAGAAACGCTCTTCTGACATCTGAAGAAATACCGATACGTCTTTCTCTGAAACGCAGCAAGACATCGGGGATAAGTTCGATCAAATTTGGACCACTGTGCAAACAATCGTTAAGGGAAGGATGACCCTTCATACGGGCAGAAGCATCGAAGACTGGCCTAATACCATTACTTCCAATTTGCATGAGAATTTTCCTTTGAGCGATTATTGACGATGTAGGATCTCTGTGATGCTGTATCAAACAAAAGACGGACACTCATTTCTTTACCGTTGGCTACAAGCTTGGCGACCAAAGTTTGCAGAAAAACTTCTGGTGTCTGATTTAAATGCGTCATATTTACATCATTTACTGGCGTCTCTGCCTGCGCACCTTCTCGTTCTTTCGAAGCTGATTTACTCATTTTTTCCAAGCTATCACACATAAGTGTAACGTGTTTTCTTCCACAAATAAGGCATTTTACGAAGAAACCATCCATCGCTAAATTAATTCGAGCTTCACCCTCCACTTCAGCTTTTAGAAAGACCATCAGCTTGTTTAGCCTTTCTTTTGCTTCTATTTTAGGAGTTGAAGAATTGCTTCGACAACTTGTTTACAAAAATGAGGCATTTAGGTTAATGAGGTTAAATCAAGGTCAAAGGAGTCCATATCATTCTATATGAAGGAATAATGAGTCATTTAACAATTGAATGTCCTTTAACAATTGAATTCTCACATGACTAAGATGCCAAGTAATTTAAAACTTACCAAAATAATTCGAGAAATCGCGACTATGACAACATAAAAAATATTTTTTAATTCAGCTTTTAGAAAACTGTTTGGTTAGATGCGTCAAATGAAACAGATCCACTCATTTAAGAAAAAACTCAAATCCGTATATGCATGTTTAAAAATAATGCTTATCATTTCTCATTGTTTGAAATATTTACTGAAACAATGTTCTTTATCATAATAATGTTGCGTTTATGAAATCACTGTGTAGTAAAATGTTTGATTTGCTGTCCGACGAGTTTTAAATGAAGTCGAAATAAAATTCTTAGATGGGAAAATAAAAGATTGAATGAATGTAATAAATTAATTATGAAATCAGTTATTTTTTAGTCGATAAAGGTTGAACCGAACCCAAATTGGATATCGATGCTGACACTTTCAATAATAATCATATTGTGATAGAGACACCACGACAGAAAGAACTATCAGTTGAAGTTTTTACATCAACTTATAAATTGCGTTTAGCAACAAAAATTTAGCATCCAAACTTGCCTTCGGAGACGATCAAAACAAAAATCTGTAATACAAATATTGTCGATTGAAACACATGTGCACCATTGACTCGTAGAGTGTTACGTAACCCTTATACATTTGTTGGATTGTTAAAAATAGTTTTGCATTTGGAATTAAACCTGATTAAAATACCTTTGTTTCTCTTTCACTAATCATATCGTTTCCAATTCTTTCACATGCGGTAGAAAATCCAAGTAACTTTGACGAAATCTCCAACATATTACTAAATGTCGAATGACTAAAAAAATTTCCTTAACCAAACAATTGTAAGTTCCATTAATAGAGCCCTTTATTATGAATCAACCTATTTTTATAGTTTCACGAGGAATATAGTGAGATAAAAAAAATTTATATAATTTCATTATAGAAAGAACCGCCGAGGGCAATAGTCTAATTTTCAGTGCACTTGATTTGTAGTACGTTGATTAAAAATGTTGCGAAGTTACTTAATTGTTTGAATTACTCTTTTTTTGTAAAGTGTTTGATGTTGTAAACTTGATAATTTTTGAAATTACTATTTTTTATTTATTTTATGTTTTTTTATTTAATTTATACAGCATTGTGATTTGTTGTATAATTACAGCATTTTAGTACTTTCATTATAAAAAGTACTCATTCATTTTGATTGGATGATCTTAACTGTACTTTAACATTTGTATCATAACATATTGTTTTGTCTTTTACATATTACTAGGAAATGAATACCCAAAACCCATGTCCTGCATGGACTTAAGAAAATTGGAACAAAACTGCATTCAAACTGCGTGCACACTATTTGGCTTGCTATATAGTGAAACGCCTTTGTTATTGCTCTGGACCTGTAATAAACACTAATTTAAAATTGCAAACGTTCTTCGCAATTCCCTCATTAAATTCAGCGAAACCATTATTTTAGTATGTCAATGCCATTAGTATAAAGTTTCTACTGCCCATTTACTTTCTAAATTAATATTATTCTTCCTAAATTATATTTTCGTTTCTAAACCTTATTTTTTGCTAATATTATTTTCGGTATTTCATACTCATTCTTAAGAATTTAAAATCTTTGTCAATATTCAATTTTGAACGGTCATCCTAATTTGCATCATAACCCCAGTAGAAGAATAATTGCAAAAAAAATGTTACTAAAAATTATTTTTATCAAATACATAGTACTACAATTTTTAATCCTAACTTACAAATATTGCCAGCTCTATTGTGATAGTTTTGCTAGCTTGGTGACAAATTTGGAAAGAGAATGAAGGTCTCCACATAGTGCGAGAGAAGTGAGAAGGAGGTAGAAAGTTAGGAGGTTGCCAAATACAGCTCTATTTCACAATTACTTTTGAACAACCAACTTTTTTTAATAATGACTTCGAATGCCGTTGAGCAAAAGTTGTGCAGTTCTGAACCCCAATTTGATTTTTTTGTTCTTAATTGGAAGGACTTAAACTTAAAATATTCAGAACTTGAATATAAACTACCTATTCGCGCCAAGTTACGGCGCAATTGGATGTGTAGTTAAAAGCATACAATGTAAGTGCCTAATCATAGAAAACATTAAGTAACAATTGTAGAAAAAGCAGTTACATATAATTTATTAGTAGAAGTAAACGACATTTCAACGAATGAATATTTTACCTGCCGTCATTGCAAATCAAACATAGACGTACTAGACGCTGAAGGCATATGAAAGTACTACAGGTAAAAAGCCATCATGAATACAGAAAAACATTTTTCTTGTGCTGCTCGTTTCATTTTTAAGGCCCTTTACACAAAAAACGGCATAAAACTAAATTATGCATCTATATTTTCCACGAGCTTTATTATACAAGGTTTAAATTAAGCACTGTTAACGCACAAAGTCTTAAACGAGAAATTTTTCTGGATTGGGATAAAAACATATTAAAATAAGCGTTGAAACTTGTCTCGTTTCGATTATCTATTTATATGAAATGAATTCCCTTTGCTTAATATTCTGATTCAAATAAAACAGATTCACAAATTTTTGAAAAAAAGTATAAAACTCACATTCATATTTAAGCATGTTTGAATAATAATGCGAATCATTTCTCATTGTTTGAAATATTGTTTTGAAACAATGCTATTAAAAATAATAGTATTACGTTGATTGCACCTGTTGATGTAACAATGCAATCTGACAGGTAAAGTTCTACATAAAAATCACCGTGCTGTAAAACGCTTTATACTTACAATATAAAAATGTATTATATATTTTTTTTGGATTTCTACGTACAGTATGTCAAACCAATAAAGTATAGTATCATGTTCTTCTCAGGTCTAGAAGACATTTAAAAGAATACGAAAGTTAATTACATACAAAGAAGCATATTTCTTAGAAATCAATATTAGTAACTAATATTGGCCGTGAAATAGTTATTATAAAGCCTTGCGTATCTTATTCCATTGACACTAAATCGCAGGTTTAAAAACGAACGTTGTACTGCATCCATGCCATTACCTTCCACCTTAGATCGTAGTGGAGCAGATTAGGTCCAAATCAAGAAAAAAATACCCTGTACAGTTTTTTTTATTATATTATATTTTAACAAAAAATATAATAAAAATTTTATAAAAAGGCTTTTTTTTTATTCTACAAGGTATCTATAGCGGAGGCCTTGAAAGGCCTTGTCGGACACAAGCATATTCAGTCACATTTCTCTTACTGCACAATTCCTATTTTATAAAGCATATAAATATAACAAAGGCTATACCCCACCATGTTTTTGTCATTTTTTTAAGGAAAATAATTTCAATGATAATAAATAGCAATTGACTTTAATTTACAAACGAGGTTTATCAAACTACATAGGAATTATAAAAATAGAATAGTTAAGTTTTTTTTTTAATCTGTGAATTGAATTTCATTATAAGATTTTTAAAAAAAATTGTTTTTATTAATTTGGAAGGTAGAAGCTGCAAGTAAAAGATAATCATTACAAATATTCAAACTCTTACCCCAGTAGGATTTTACTGTCAATTATGGAAAATGATTAAACCTCAGTAAAATGAATATTAAAGCATTTATTAGACTTCTACCGAATATGAAATGTTATTAAAACTTTAATATTTTCAATTTTAATAAGGCATGGAAAAGAAACAAGACCATCCTAACCAAGGAAAGATTTATTTAGTATAAATATAACACATATTAAAAACATTACTTACAAATTAAAACTTCGTTTATTAATTTGCCAGTTTCTGATATATTTTCACGAGATGCATAAAAATACAACTATTTATGATGATTCTACCACTTTTTTTACTAAGACGAAATTGTGTTTCATACTATTGTTGCAAGAAGAAAATCAATCATTTTTATACAAAAAGCTGAAGCGCGCTTTCTGCAATACAAGTAAAATTAGCTACTTATGCAAATCAGGCTGAATTCTAAGTGACGCCGACGTTGTTTTAACTTGAATTGTCAGCTTTAATCTTAAGATATGCGCTGACTTTTTTTTTATAACCAGACAGTTTTACCCCTTAACGACTCATTTGTTTATACCATTAACACCTATCTTTACGAATCAAATAATAATTCTTTTTTCGTTGTATTAGATTTATCATTTGCGTTACTTCCATAGGGTCTGTAATCGCCATACATTTTATTTATTTAAATATGCCTAAGCATATTTTTAAATCACAAATTTTCTTGCCAACAGTCATTAATGAGTTAAAGTATTCATTTTTCAAAACGTTGAGCACCACTACACTTTTTCATTCAAAAATATGCTTTATGTAACAATGAAAATAATTATATAAATCTTCTAAGACCGACACTCTCTAATAAAAAAAATATTTTTAGATAAACTGAACAGTATCCCTAAGCTCCTAATAATTAAATTATATGTTTGTACACCTTAATATATATTATTTAGACCGAGTTACTACTAACGTTGAAAAAAATCACGATTTAATCAGATATTTTGGTCATTGGGGTGCCACGCTCTATTAAATTAATGAATGAATTAGAATATCTGGCTCCCACGGCACATGAACACATGACACATGGTACATGAAATCGACCTTATTAGGAAAGCAAAAGTTTTTGATTCCCGATGGTGACAAAATAAGTATAAAGATAATAATTAAATTTACCGACAAAAGTTAATTTACTCTACCGCAAACATTACATGGATGAAATTTCCACAGCAGCTGCTGAATTAACTTTGGTTCCCTTGATAATTAACTGAGCATTGGCTTCTAAATTGTTGTACAGTACCATCTGGGTCAATTAGTCGACCGATTGTTTGATTGTGGAAACGAAAAAAGAAATTTGTAGATTGTTTATCTAATTATAAACAATACAACTAAAAAGAATAATACATAATAAAATACAGCCTTTGTGTAATGTCTTTGTGGGTGTATTTTATAACATGGATGGAACATTATTTTGGCAAACACAATATTCTATAATGTTATTTGATAAAAATGTTTTATACAGAAATAAAAAAAAAATCAGCAAAACATCAAATAAAGACTATAAAGAAGAAAATTTTTCATTAACAACTTGAAATGCATACTTATTACATCTATACTTATGTAACGAAATATGCATTAACGTAATTATACCAACTTTATTCTTTCTATTACAGCTTTTTTCAATGACTAACGATCTCCAAATAACAACCTTATTTTGGGTCTCCTAGTTGTTTACGCAGTTCCCTTCCAATTTTTTTTTCAAGTGATTGATTTGCATTGGGAAGACAAGGGATATTGATTGGATATCTAAATATTGATCTTTTTCTTTCACCAGTGCCGGCTTTTAGAATAGATTTTCCAAGTACATTTTCTGAATACATAAAAATTCCTCACATATTTTACAGTATAATTCAATAACAAGACTTTGGATCCACGAGACGCATAACTTACACCAGCCAATATACATAGGGTTTTTTATATGTGTTTTTTTTTTCTCTTGGTCTATTCGTTCAGTGAATATCTGGAAAAAACGATCGAACAATTCTACCACGATCTTCTGGTTCAGATTATGTCTTGGGCAGGGAAATTAATGACATAGATTCTTATTTACTGGTATATTTTACTGCACCTATAAAATAACCATCCTCCAGTGACAGCCGACGATATAGTAATCAGTTAGTTATATAGTAATCAGCCAATCAGAAATATTCTAACGAAAGTAGGACATCTGTATGTTAGTCCCTCTCTTTTACCAGTGCTGGCATTTACAAGCAGAAAAAACCGTTAGAACCGCACAAATGAACCGTTAGCCGTGACTGCAGACGACGAAACAGCTTTGGATTTTAGCTATTTTGCTGTATAATTCAATAAAAAGACTTTAAATCTATGATGCATTCATTTAACTTGCATACGCCAATATTAAGAAATCGGTATAACAATAATTCAGCAAAAATCGGGTATCTATATTATGTGCTAATGTCCCTCTTCCATACCAGCCCATCAACCTGGGATCCTAGATACTTTACAGAATAATTCATTTCAAAGACTTTGGATTCACGATGCATTAACTTGCACTTGTCAATATACAGAGATCTTTATTGACGGGAACGTTTTTGCCTGGACGGTTCGTTTAAGGAATATCAGAAGAAAGCTTTGACAAGCTTTTCAAAAATATAGATACCGAAGCAGTACAGACTGGTATCAGTCATTATTTGCAAAAAAAAAAGACTTTGTTTTAAAAGAGTTGCTGGTATTGATGTTATTTTGGCGTTTTTTCAATAAAACTTAAAATTTAATCTCATAAACTGAAATCAGAGCCATCTGAACGCCGGTATTAAAGGGATAGGACAGCAAAATTAATGAAACAGATTCTTATTTACCGATATACTTTACAGCACCCATAAAATAACCCCTAGCCATGACAGCCTACGACATAACTTATTTTTAGCGCGATCTGTAGCCAATCAGCACTAATTTAACAAAAATAGGATATATGTATATGTTAATCCCTCACTTCTACTGCTGCTGGCTTTTGCAAGTACAATGTATTTCGCCAAATATTTTACACATAAATTCGACACATTTATTTTGCAGTATAATTCAATAAAAACTTTGGGACCACGAGGTATTTCACTTACATCACCCAATATACACAGTGATCTTTATTGCTGGGATTTTTTTTTTTGCCTGGACGGTTCGTTTAATGAATATCAGAAGAAACGACCTAAACCCTTCTACCACGCCGAATCAGATAATATCTTGGACAGCAAAATTAATGACACATATTCTTATTTACCGATATACTTTACCGCACCCACAAAATCACCACTTTAGCCGTGACAGCCGATAACATCTTGGGATCCTATATAACGACTTCGTATTGAGTTCCCCCACTTGTTTACAAGCGTGTATTTGTCGGTTGATTGGTTTATATAGGGGAAGGACAAGGGGATTCAATCCGTAGATCAGCGGAGGTTTATTAAGAAATCCCAATGTCAACAAATCTTGTTTTCCTTTGGTGTGTCTTATTTTAGGGGAAGGGATAGTTCCGCGTTAGTAGAAAAATATATTGATCCTGAGGTGTAGCTAGACTCGGGCATAAGAGATTCTGGAGGTTATATTGGAGAGCACACATGGGAAATGGTGTGGGGGTTTTAATTAAGGTAAATAATGTTTCGCTGCTTTGTCGTTAGCAGTGGTCGGGTAAATGTGTTTCATTGATTCTAGAGATAATTTTTTTTGTCTTATTGAGTTAATGATATATATGTAGAAGTTAAAATAGTTTTAAAGCAACTGGAATTAAAATACTTTCGAAATAAAAAAATTTATGTATCAAGAAACGTATTCAATTGATGAACGCTTGTTAAAATTGTTAGAGTTGATCTTCATTAAATGTTCATTTCGTCAAAGCGGGTAACTTTGGCCACGGAGGGTAACTTTGGCCACGCGTCGGAAAAAGATTTGTTTCTTAATTTCTCTTCATAAAATGATCTCATCTTAAATTGTTTTACATTTTTGGAAAGGTGGAAATATCGTCTTTCATTCCATGTAAAAAAAAATCTCATTCCAAATCTGGCAATACTACAAATGCTGTTTTCATTCTTACTAGCATAAAATGACAAAAATCTATCTCTTCCAACTTTTGTCTGGAGCACTTAAAAAAATATTGAAAATATTTAAATAAAACACTCTATTCGATTCTTTTATTAATGAGGAAGAATATTACACCATTTGTTTTATTCTAAGTTGACTACTTTTTATGCTGTATTTAAATATTTGTAATTGGGAAGCTTTTGTCGATGAATGCGGGTAACTTTGGCCATAGATGTAAATATTTCTTTATGGAACTTTGCACTTTAAAAAATGTATGTAAAAGTGTATTAAGTTTAACTATTTTTGAAAAAATTCTTACTTTTATGATTACTCATTTTTTAGATATTTTTTTTTTTAAAATCTCAAGATTTTAAACATTAAAAAGATAAAGATAGAATGCAAGATACGTATTCCACTCAAAATCGCAAATGTCGAAAGGTAAGCATTTTCAAATTCCTAATTATAAATTTATTATTTTTCACCTTTTATAATAAAATCGTTTGCTTTTTACAAATATATTTGTTATTAAATCTTGCTTCAAAAAAGTTCTTTTTTCCTTATTAAAATAGAAGTTTATTTTTCTTTCTTTTAAGCGACAAACAATGCTAGTATTCAACGTGTAATGCCATTCCACGATGCACTGCAATGTAAATGTTAAGTAAGTTATATACCATTTTTAAATAACTATATGTCTTATAACTTTGTTATTTTTGGGTTTAAAGTTTTAATATTGCTATTTAAATCGTTAACACAGCTTTTAAGCATGTTTCTTATGTATTTCTTGGGTGGCCAAAGTTACCCGCCCGGCTCCTAACAGTGTCTTATTTTTTAAAATTAATACCAATTTTTTATTAATTTATAAAATGTAACAAAAATGCCTGAAAATTATTCCTAAATGTTCAATACTTAGAATGCATAAGGATTTTTAAGTGTTTAAATCGTTTTTGAAGTTAAATTTTTCTTCTTTTGTGAAAAAAAACATGATTTTGGCCAAAGTTACCCGCACTGACGGTACTTTTAATTACTTAATATGTAATATAAGGTAAAGGAAGTATTTCGATGTGGTTGAGAAACCGAAATAGAGTTTTGTGTTCTCTAGGAGTGTGCTGATACTGAAAAGTGTTAGTTTTAAAAAACTTAGTTTGTCTATCAGACTGTCAGTCAGCCTGTCAGTTTTGTCTTTCTGTCTTTCCTAAAGCACGCGGCTGCTCTAAATATAAGCGATATATAAGGTTCTCGACAAAATTACCCATATGGTTTAAAGATAGAACATACAAGCATAAAGAAAACCTTCTTGAAAAAATGTATCAGATTTCTTAAGTATCAAATATCTTATATTTAGTGGCAAACAAAAACCGTGTAGTGTTTTCAAGCCCTTAGTTTTTTTTTTTTTTTTTAATTTAACTTTTCTTCCTCTGTTGTTCTAATAAAACAAAATATATTCATTTAGTTAAGAAACAACTTTGCAATACCATCAATCCGGCAATATTTTTTTTTCATATCAGAATACGAAATGTGAGAAGCTTTCATAAAAAAGGAACGGCTTTGTCGAAATGCTCTGTCTCACTAAATACAGCGTGGCGCAAATAAAAGTGACCCCGGCGTAGAGATAGGAATGCATTAAGATGCTTGGCGAGAAAAACTATTGCAGCCGTCTGAAAGCCTTCGTGACGAAATAAAAAATTATTCAAGTGTCCAATGGCTTTACTAGGCAAACCTGTTTTTTAATTGGTCGGATTGGATTAGCACTACGATGGACTACTCATAGACTATTTTCGAGTTCAGATCTTATCGCGTGTTATATGAAAACGTACCCTTATGCAAATTTTGTGTGTCTTGCAATAATAAACTTAAAATTCTTTGTGTGGATCAGGAAAAACAAAAAGTATGATTCTGTAGGATAAATTGCGGCCGAAATAATCACTAGAGGTAACTTTTTTTGCACAGCTGTACAAGCCTTCAGTTTATACTGCTTACCAACTAGCTTGTTAAACCACAGCAAAGTTGCCGACAAATAATCTCAAGCGTTTGTTTGGGCTTAATATTGAAACGAACAATAGCTTCTCATAGAAAACCTGCTTTTGCTGTGGTTTTTGAATTGCAACAATTCTGTCTTGTTTTTATCTCCATGATGTCTTACACACCATTACAGAAATCTTTTTAATCTATTTTAAGAACAATTCAAATTTAGTGTTATTCTAAAAATTCATATTGAAATTCGTAAGACTTTTAAACCTTAAGTCCATAAAACATTTTAATCTAGAAATGATTATCAAACTTGAACCGCTATATCAATTATTACACTTATCTATAAAAGTACAATAAATATAACGCCAAATTGTGAAATGCATTTCCGGATGAGAAGTTTTAACGGCACATAAATTACATATAACTATCATCTTATTTTCCCATCACCCTATTTAAATGAACTCAAATCAATGGAATGACAATCCACGGTGGGTCACGACCTGCTGCTCCCATTTCAGCTCTCCTTGAGAAGGGACCTGAGATGCGAAGCGTATTTCAATGTCTTGTGGTCAAACTAATTCGTAACTCTGGCTTAATTCCCAAGCCTACTTGGTGCTTACTTTATTGACCCACCACAGGGATCACTGTAATAGTTTGACTGAACTTTACTCCAGATTCATGGAGTAACATTACGCAAATAAGGAATTACTCTCCAAAATCAGTGGCAACAAGTGCTGCTCAATTTTTACTAGATAACGTTACACTAAATTTAAGGAGTCACTTTACACCGAGAAATATGAGTAATTTTCTTCTCTTTTTGCGACTGACATCCCATAAATTTGGTACAACGTACCAACACCAAAACGTACTCAACATACTACGTTGAACGCACTCAATAAAACTTGAGAGAACAAGGCTTACATGAGTTTTAGGTTTTTCCCAGTATTGTTTTACAGTTATAAAAAGCGATTGTACTTTGACTAATACGGATATAAAGTCATATAAAGTCATAAGATATAAAGTTATTCCAAATCTAAATAATGCATGATGCATTTTCAATAATTGCAAATACCATTTTCATTTATATATAAAGTTTTTAGAACTTTGAAAGAAGTAAACAATATAATAAAGAAATATTAATACTTGGATTTATATCCGGTTAATACTACGTTTAAATACAGGCTTAAGAATAATGGTGTTTTAACCAAGGTAGAAGAATACAAAATATTTATGTACTTACATAAATTATAGAAAAGTTGAAATTGTTATTGGTAAGTTCAAAAGTTCAGATACATCGTCGCTATCTCGTTGAATACACCTATTCAAACCTAATGCACACGAATTCCTTGAAACTATTAATAACACATTAAAATAATTGTTTAAATATATTTGTAATAAAAGGAATGTATTTTTATTGTAATACTGAAAAAATATTAACTTGATAAGAGTTCTCAAAGTTATGAAATTATTCAAGGTCGGACACTATCAGAGACAGAAAAATGTATCATGTTGCCAGCAAGAGAGAATATCGTGAAATAAACCAGCACATTCTACGAGAGTTTCGCTAGCTTCTGTCGCTAGTTTCGGTTTTCGGTTATTTCTTTTGGAGGAGTGGCAATGGTCAGGGGGTGCCGTGGCCAATCAGATTACGATGTTATTGCGCATGCTCTATAGGGCCCACGCGTTTTAACTTTAATGTGAAAAATAAATTGTAATTTGTTTGTAGAATCTTTTTTAGGATTATATGTGGGAAGAAAGTAAATATGACATTTGAATCTGTTTTCAATTTTTTAATGAAAAACAGTTTTTAATTTTTAATCAATGAAAAAGTGTACTATCTAGTTTTTTATTTCTTGAATAATGAAATTCGAACACATATCAAAACCGCTGCAGTAAAGAAATTCCGTTTCTGTATACTATAGTCCGATTCAATATTTTTAAAAATAATAAAATCTTATTAATATCTACTGCTTTTTAGCTACCTATTTTAATAAGAAAATAAAATTGTAATTTAAAATATCGAATTTTTTAGAGAATTATCCGAAAACTTTTTATCCAACAGTCATGCTTTTCGATTTTCTAAAAAATAACGTTAAACAGCAAGTTGTTTCTGATTTTATCTAATGAATTTATGCTCACGATTGAATCAGTAACAAGTTTGTTTTATCTATCCATAAATAAAAAATAATAATCTTTTTCTCAAACTTTTGGATGCGAAATTTTCAGTATTTCTTAGTTTATTTTACATAACTCAAAACTTTATTTACCTAAAAAGCATTTCCATAAAAATAATTAGAGCATGCTTTCATTTTGGAATAAAATCTCAGTAAATAATAAAATTATAGATATAAATCAAACTGAAAAATTATAGAAAAATTGTATGGTTATTTCAGAATATCGATATGAACGAATTCTTCATACAAAAATTCAACAAAAAAGCAGTTTAGTTTATACTTCGTTTCAGAAAAGAAATCTGCTTTATATAGAAGTCAAGAAATGCTTTTAACTTTTATGGGGAATTTATAAGTTTTTTTTTTTTAATATTTCTATGGACACAGTCAATTTAGTTTTGGAGCTCGTATATAGTTGTAAACAAAAATATTAAGCAATGATGCAATAAAAGTTAATTGCTTTTTTCTTTAATTTAAGTTTATCGATATTATAATTTTGAAAAAATATTATTATTATTATTATAAGTAGGGTTGTGAAGCACTGCAATACTTTATGTGCAACTCGATAATCCATATTTTATAAGCTAGAATTCGGTTAATGTTTTGTACAATAATTTTGTGTACCTTTTTTTAAAAAAATATATGTTGTGGTTACTGAGGTGTAATAAGAACTCGGGTACCAAATTTGATATCAATAAATCTTTCAGTTCTCTGTAAAGTGGTTTTTAAAATAACTTAAAATTTTTATTTGTTGACCATTTAATATGAATCTGCGTAATTGTTTTAAATAAACTTTAACCAAATATTATTTTATTTTTATCCTCTTATTATTACTACCATTTTAGGAATAGTTTATTTATAGCAAAAATATTTCTTACACCGCTTTAGTCGTTTTTTATATCTTACTTCCTGCCAGAATAGCAAATAACAGATATACTGTCTGAACCAATTTTCAAAAACTTTTTTAGAATCTGTAATCTCCAAAACATGCAGGAAACAAAAACATTCCATTTGGGAATTTTTTCTTTAGGATACTTTCGTTACTTCATATTTGGTTATTGAAAGTAAAAGCTAATAGTGAAGAAGAAAGTGAAAAATAAATAATTAAGTCAAACATATATTGAAGAAATTAAATTTTATAAAAAAAATTCTATAACCTTTCGAGTACCTTTCAAATTACGCTCTTTTGAAATAAAAAAATAAGTTGTTTTGTTACATAATGACACGTTTTTAGTTACGTATAAGGCAACATAACCCCTTTGTGTTTCAAAGTATTTATTTTACGGCACCATTGTAGCGCTTTGAATGTAAAATATTTTTTAAAAAAACTGGCTGGAATTAAAGTAATTTAAACACCCCTTCTTACTAGCTTAAAAATCGAAGAAAATGTTGGGTTATTTTTGCTACATAAATTTTTAATTGCAGTTATTTCAATTAAAATGTTTGCTAAAAATTTTTAATTACTTTTATTCTTGAAGATATGGTCTTAAAAAATCCAATTTATAAAAGTACGATTATACGGAGTAATTATTGGACAAAAATCAAACTTTCACTTTAGCTCCCACATTTATATAATTTTCTAGCCAGTATTTTTCCCCCGAAATGACTTTTCGATATATCTTTTCGGTACCAATAAATTCTAAAATTTCATCTGTAGAAGTTGAAAAAAAAACGTATAAAAAATTACCCCGCCAATTAGCGTGATTATTGGACAGTGGCTTTCAATCAGCTTTGCACAATATTTAGACCAGTTTAAATATTATGATATGGTGTGTATTAGATAATTATTTAACACCACATGGCTTTTGTAAAAATTGTATTATGAAATTTAGTAAAAATTACCAAACATTTAAGTACACATTACCAAACATTAACATTATCAGACATTGAGTAGATGATGTTTCTTAATCACACAATCTATACCAATTAATAACCCCATAACTAAACATGCATGTTATAATGTTACTATTTATCTAAAAATAGTGTTTTTCAGCACAAAACCATCTTCATAAACATATCTGGCTAATTCCATTCGTGACAGACATGCTTTCTTGGCTCTTAAAAAGTACTAAATGTTAATTGACTGTTAAAAAATTACCATGTGGTGATGCGAATAAGAGTCCTAATTATAAAAAACGCTGAAATTTTCATTCAAGAGAAAATACTTATAATTAATTGGGTTAAAACATGATATGACAAAATTGAGACATAGATTTTGAGTGACCTTATATTATTACCATTTGCTCTAAACTGATAGTATGCATTTCAAGTCTAGAATTTTTTTGGGAATCAATATAAGATTCTGATTTGCCAACCAGAAAGAAAAAATTAAGAAATTTATAAATATTAAAATATTATAAATATTTATTATCGTGACTGACATGACAAATGTGACAGATATTACAAAGTTTGATGTCCTATATTTAACTCAAATTTTAAATTTAATTTTTCGAATTTTTTACGAACTGTTTATTTTTATGTATAAAAAGAGAAATAAAGTGCCAAGAATTTTTGCCGGAGTAGATTTTGTTCAAAATAAAAAAGTTGAAATTTAAAAAATGATTTCTATGGCGCATTTTCGTGGAATCAACCATCTAAGACTGGTCATTACAAAATTCATGTACATGTAAAAGAAAACAATATTATACCGAATTTGGTATTAATTGAACAAAGGTTTAAACCATTGTTTTTTTTTAATTCTTTGAGTTATTTATAATTTTTTGAGAAAAAGTACTTATCTAATCTCAATATTTATTCCGGAGCATTGCTGGATATGCAATAAATAAATTGTGGATTGTTAGACTCAATAAATTATTGCTTTTGGACCCTGTATAATAATTACCCCAGGTTACCGTACATTCTCCTGCAAATTTGAGGTTATTGTAGGAAAGGATGATGCCTAAAATACGGAAAAAGCCAGGTCCTTTAATCAGGGGGTTAAGGTATCTTTAATTACAGTAATCTTTAATTTAACACAACTTTTCCATAAGTCAGGGGATAAGAATCAAAATGACGGAAGAGGTATCCTGAAAACTTTAATCGAAGAGAAATCGATACTTTATGGAGTGCACGGTAATTGAAAACCCAAGTTATTACCAAACTTTCTAAACGAAACTGCTTCTATTCAAGAGTACGAAATTCTAATATTTAGAAATCTTTAATTAGTTTTGCATGAGATTAAAATAATCTGAAGTTATATAATAAAATATTAAGAATAAATATTATATTTTTAATATGCTATTCGATTCGTGTAATTGAAAAATCCATGTAAAATTATTTAATAAAATTTTAATATTTTAAAGAATTTTCTTGAGAAAAAAGTATAAATTCAGCTAACACGGACATATCAAGTAATTCATAGTAAAATATTATTTGTTTCATTTTTATTAAATTTGCTTTTACTCATGTAAATTGTAGAAAAAAAATACTTTGCCTCATCATGAGATAACGACTACTTTTTTGCGAGTATACAAAATATCGTAAATGAATTGCACATACTAATGGAATATAAAAAAACGAGTTAAAAATGAAGTAAAAATGTAATTTTCTGTTAAAATAATATTCGTGATGTTATATAAACTAAAAAGGAAAATAGTTAGTGTTGAGAAGATTTTACAATTTAAAAACTAAAAATGCATCACGTCTCCACAAAAAATGTAAGCTTTATAAAGAGCATGGTACAAAATAACTCGTTGACAAATGCACCTTATTTTTGTTCCACTGACCATATCTAAAAAAACGTGCATCAAAATACGTGTTAAACCAAATCAAACCAAAATCTTTTACATCCAATATTTTAGTAACTAATATTTATATTTTATATGAATTTATTAAGTGTATTAAGTGAATATTGCAAATTAAAGTCTGAGTTAGTGTGTGAGACAAAATTCGCTACACGATTTTAAATATTATAAATGCATTATAATCATTAAAAAGCGTAACAGTTGCATATATGTTGCAACAATGCATATATGTTTGAAAGTGTTAATATAGTTTGACGATGCTTTTTAAAAGTGTTAATATGAATTGAAGATTACAAAACGAACCTGACACAAATGAATAAAAATACTTAGATTAGTATGAGAGTGAATAATTTCTAAAATACAAAAGCTTTTTTTCTTCTTTGAAGGCAAATAGCCAAAGGAATGAAAGAAGTGTCACAAAACTGCAATTTGCTTGCAGATATGAACTCTAGCCAGATGTCTAAAAATCTTATTTCCAGTTTCTTTTGTGAGCGTGAATTTGTCAAAAGATATTCAACGAAAAATCGAGAAAAGCCCTAGCGCAATACACGCTTTTTCAATCGAAAAAGTAGATAGGAACGATCTGATAGTTCCAAAATAAAATTTAGAAAAAAAAACTCATGAAACGCGCTGTACAAAAGATGCCATTTTTCTTGAACTCCAATACTCCATTTCTGTCAAATTCTTAATAAGTTTTCAGAATTTTCAATTTATTCACATTCAGGAAAACTTGCTTATTTGCTTTTGAATTGTTTTCTTCCAAAATACGAGACGAAAAGTATTTTCAATTCTTATGCAGTGAACATTTTATACGAATGCGTGTAATTACTCCGAATGCAGTTTTACTAAATTTCAGGATTTTAAAATAGGAAACTATTATATTATACAATAAATAAATTTAAAAGAAAATATATTCAAGTATATCATATCCTTATTATAACTACAATTTAAGAAATAATAACTAGCATATAATACTGAAAAAGTTGCTGGCATATTCAGCACGAATAACTTCTTTTGTACTAAATGTTTCTATATTTAGACACTTATCGTAACATTTGAAACACAAAAACTTTCAGTATAAAACGCAATTTTTAATATATATTTTTTTATATTAGGAGTAATGTCCATTGTATATTTAAAATTCAAACAATCACAAAAATATTGAATGAAAGTGCGGAACAAAACTATTGAATTGTTCAAAACGTGCCAACCTTTTTTTTGCTAGTCAGTCATTATTTGAAAAATTGTCTAAATTTGGTGCTACAATTTTCTACATTATGTTAAATTTGGTCTATTCTTTTGAAACGTCTTCGAATTCTCTGATAAATCAAAAAGGAGCTACTAATATTTTAAAGTTACATTTCTTTTTTCATATCAAGTTACATCGTTAGACAAGAACTTTCCCCATTTAACGCTGGGGGAGGGGGTTAAAAATTTAAATTTTTCAATTAACCGAAAGCGTTATTTTCCAAATATAAAATAAAAAATGCAAACAAATTTGAAGAACAGTCTTGCCTTAAGGGGACCGGGGAGGCAAAAAATGTCAAAAATATCGATTTTGGTATTTTAATAAAAAGTTATAGCTTGTACTTTTATCTTTAAGAACATATCTTACTTTCAACTATCCGAAAAGAATTCGAAATACAGTTGGAGTTTTCGTAAACACCGAAATCCGAAAATCGTCCGTTAAGTGGAAGTTATTATTTTCTTTACTTGCCTTTTTTTCCATAAGTTTTTTCAGTGGTTTGTCGTACATTCGAATTGTTCCTTGCGATTCAAAAATTTGTGTATTGCTTTGAAATTGTGGAAAATTGTTATTGATAATCTTTCAAACATAATTGTGCATGGATTTTGGAATCTGATAACATTTTTTAATATTTTACTCAGTTTTACTTTTAGCATATCACGAAAAAAAATCAAAAAATTTCCAAGTAATATAAATTTTTAATTTTAATTAATTGACCAATAGGACAAATTAAAAATCCATGCACAGTTTTGTTAACATATATTTAAATATCTTATACAAAAAAAGGGACATTTTAGAAAAAAAATTGAATCGCAAGGAGCATTTTTAAAAGAAGTTTTTAAAATTTAAATTTTTTTTCAATTAAAAAAAACTATTGCATATTTTTCTTTTATTATTTTGTATTTTCATTAAATTTTATATCCCTGAGCTATAAAAAAATTCATCCATTTCGGTCTGTAACTTAAAAAAAATTAATTTGTCTCCCCGGTCCTCTTAATTATGTACAGAAATAGTGTGCAAAATTTCAAAAGGATCGGTACAGTAGTTTTGAAGTTAGGATGTCACTACGCAATTTAACTTTTTCACGAGACGCTTGAAAAAAATTGCTGCCATCGACGTATTTTTTTTTTTTTAAAAATCGGAGACAATTTTCTTCATAAGTCCCTCTTTAAAGTACCATTGGTTTAAATAAATGGATATTAAACTTTTCGGCAAAACAAAATCATAAAAATTCACACGAATCACCCCTATTCTGCCCTTAAGTTCACTAAAAATGATTCATAACGTAACTCTTATCTACCGCAAACTTTTCTGGCTTTTTCAAGTTTATATTTTTTTTGGTAAATTAACCAATTTTTTTCTCGAAATGCATATGAATGTAAAATCATTTGCATCCTTTTGTACAATTTTACAGTTATTCATACCGTTGTTTACAGGCAACTACGGCCGCAAATTATGGCATGTAGTTCTGAAGAAATTTAGCTAATAGACTCAAAGGTTGGTATCATGGGCAGACGCCAATCTAAGCAGCAAATAGTAAAAAAAGATTCTATCTGAATGGACATTTTAGACATTTTCGGGTAAGTTACTGGATTTATGTAGAATTTGTTCTAAATTTGTAAGAAGTTTACTGAACATTGCCAGTAAAAATTAGGCAAGTTAGAATATTTTTTTAATTTATACACTAAGACCAAAAGCAGTTTCATTCCACGTAAAGGGAAAGCTATATGAACGTGGAAGTGATATGTGTGTATTTGACACTAACTGCAGTTTAAATCCAGAAAGCAATTGTTGTCCAAACATATAAATAAAAGCTAAGCCTATCATCGTTTTTAAGGGAAAGCCACAGATGGTGTATTTCCCAGAAAGTTATTGGCGATAGAGGTAGAAATAGACATTTCAGATTAATAGAACTAAATGTGTTATGTAGGAACTGTTAAATGATACTCTCGAAACTTTTCTAATGCGTTTTGAATGTCTTAAGTAAATCACTGATTGGCTGTATGTAAATTCTCATTAAATGTCTAGACTTAAATGTGCAAATATTTAACGAAATTAATATTTTTCTAAATATACTATTCGTTATTTGCTAACAAGTTAAATAATAATAAATAAACTTGTTTCTTCGGCTGAATCATTTAATAATAAGCATGGGGAAGATCATGTCAAAAAATACGTAGGCGTGATATGCTTGATGCCGTGCGCCGTTTCTTCAGGAAATATAAGCAAAATTTTTTAATCTAAAAAAATGCTTTTTCATGGTTAAGAACGCAAATACGGTAATGGCGGAATCCACAAAATTTATCTATATTAACTGCTTTACGTTACCAAAATGTTTAAATTATCCTAAGTTATAACATAAAAATTTACTCTCTGAGGGATACAACCGCATAAACCCGTCACCTGACTACCAAAATTTAAAGTATCGCATATCGTCGGTCAAATGACAAAACCACGAATGTGCAATTCCAGGGATAGGCGGTTTTTGAAAACTAAAACCGCTTCTCGGTTCAACCGGTTCTTTTTTTCCTCCAGTTTTAACCGGTACCAGTTAAAAGTTACTAAAAACCGTTTCTTTGAAAAACCGATCCATTCCGTCTGTCTATTTCTATAACTTCCGTGAGAAGCTTTAACACAGCCAATTCGGGTAGGATGAACATTTGCAGCCAACTATTTTTGGCCTCTTTGTTGAAAAACTTTATCACATCCCATTACAACTGGGAATTTCCGTTTTTGGACTTTTTATATTATTTTATTATAAAAAATGGTTACAGTGTTTCAAATTGTATTGTGCGTTTTTACGGATAGCGCTTAAAAATTTCGTTTGCCTTAAAATATTCCATAGTAATTGATTAAAGCTCCTATTTTAAAATTTTATACGCCAACGCTCCACTTGTGGAACAAATTGTTCAACCTCCTTTATAGAACGGAATAATTTTAAATGTGAAAATTTAAATTAAACGAAAAGCGAATTTTAAAAAAATAGTTGTAAATTTTTTTTTTTAGGAGTATGGCATTGATGCTGTTCAAGGCAACTTTTCCAGTATTTGTACATAGAAATGACGAAGTTTGAGTTGCTGGCATTGATCCTATTTAAGATAACTTTTTCGATAAAACTCTTAACACATTTTAGTCTTATAACCTTAAATCAGCGCCATCTGAAAAGGGTCTTAAAGGGTTAAATCTTGGTTACGTTTTTCGAATGGACTACGATTCTAGATATCTGGTAGAAAAGAACTTGAAATCAAGTAACATTACGTATATTATAATGTGAGAATTCTAAAGTTAGTAAGCTATGTAAAAAAAAAAGCAATTCAATAAACTACAGGGTGATTATAAAGAAACTTTGCCAACATCTGCGCTTTTAGAGTCCGTTCCAGTTAACCGATCGAGATGAGATTTTAAATATAGCTATTTGGAGGTATGCGGCCGAGATTCCGTGCAAAGCTCCTTCTACACCAAGTTGGGACATAACGCGGGATGTCTATGGGAGAGAGTGGCTCAACCGGTTCGGAGCATTTTCGGCCTTCAGCGTATCGTAGCGCCTCTAGCGGGAAAAAGTCAGTGAGCATTAAAAACTGTCCCATAGACTTAACAAGGGAAGTGAAAAGGGAAGAGAGGTGATTGACTTCCCCTTAAAAAAATCACCATTTCGGTACTTTTCAGCAGACGATCCTTCCTAGGGATATTCTTGTGCCGCAATTTAAGATTCTCTTCATTATTAGGTGCTTTAAACAAGGAAAATCGACAGTTAATTTAAGTTTTATATCCAAATTTGCAGCTAGGAACATAACGCTTTTTCGTCATTTTCGGCCTTCAGCGTATAGCAGCGCCTCTAGCGGGAAAAACCTTGGCTCCGATCGAATGTATGGTGTGTCCTAACTTGGTGTAGAAGGAGCTTTGTTCCGTTAATTTCATGACAGTGGTGCTCACGGTTACGGTTATAGCTGCAGAAACTCGAAAATTTCAAATGGCAACGCCTACTTTTTCCTATCTCAAAATGTTCAGCGCATGCGAAAACCTTAAATAGCGTTGAAATGACAGCGTTTTATCCAAAAACAGACGCGTTATTAATAACCCTTTAAGATTGGCCATCAGATGGAGCTGATTAAGTTCATGAGACTAAATGTTAAGAGTTTTATCGGAAAAAAATGGCCTAAACAGCCAACAAAACACGATTTGTGCACACGCAGTATATTTGCATATGGCTGAGGTGTGCACTAATAAATTTGCTGTTTAAGGCATTTTTTTAGATAAAACGCTTGATAGTTAGCCCATAAACTTAATCAGCGCCATCCGATGGCCGGTCTTAAAGGGTTATTTATAACGCGTTGGTTTTTGGACAAATCGATGCCGTTTCAACTCTAATTAAGGTTTTCGCCTGCGCTGAACCTTTTGAGACAAGAAAAAATAGGCGTTGCAATTTGAAATTTTCGAGTTTATATAACTATAACCATAACCATAACCGTGAGCAACACCGTCAAGTAATTCACAGAATCTCGAGCGCATACCTCCAAATACCTATATCTAAAATTTCATCTCGATCAGTTAACTGGACTCTAGAAGCGCAGATGTTGGCAAAGTTTCTTTATAATCACCTGGTATTAAAAGCATATCTCAGAGGTGTGATTTTCGAATATCCCGGAAAACAGAAAAATCGCAACACAAAAAAAAACACCTTATCATAAGGAATAATTTATATTAAGACAAAATTTTACCTTCATGAACGCTGAAAATTAATCTATAAGTAGATTGTGTTTCTTTTTAATATAAAAAGTGGACTTCCTGTACTCCTTTCTGATAGCACTTTCTGTTTTTGCACATTCGTGGTTTTGTCATTTTACCGACGATATGATTAAAAAAAAAAGAAATTTGAATTCTTTCTAAATATTAAATTTTAAGTAAGGAACAAACTTTAATGATCATATTCTCAGAAAAAAGGAACATACGAGGAAAATATTTCCTTAAATTTGATATATTATTATAATGCATTGAAAGAAATATTACGCCTCACGACATTACGTGGCAAGGGGTTGAAAATTTCATTGAAAAAATTCCATATATACGTGCCCTAGTCCTTACCATTTTTTTAATATGTGTAACTATTTCACGTAGTCTTTTACTCCAGCATGCCACATCAGCATAAATAAATGATTTCATTTATGATATTTAATGCAACTTTGTATAATTCATTCGAGCTCAAAATATATCAGATGCAACTTAGTCTTTAACTGCAGCTCTTTCTTATTAGTTGTCATTTCTTAAGAATACAACTGCATAAAATGACATTTTATCCTGAAATACTTTTCTTTTTTTTCTTTATGCGAGATTTTCGCATGGTTTTAAATTTTGTGTACATTTGGGACTCAATTAAATTTTCTGGTAGAACATTTTAAAATTCATCCATTTTATCATTTCAAAATCTTTTACAAATTCCTCAATGTGCCCCGTTCTCTCTTAATAGTTTTAGAATTATTAAAATAGCAAAATTTTTATATTTTAAACTGTCATTCTTAAATTGTTATTTAAATAATTTACATTGTAATTCCTGAACTTGGATTTAAGCTTTCACAATACCATTTCCTGTAAGTCACTTTTATCTTTCAAATATCTATTTGAATGCATAGTAAAATTTATTAAACTGACAATATTCACATGAGCTTTTGAAAAATGTCATTCAGTTAAAGCTGGTCCTGTTGTCAGATTTAAAAGAAACCTTAACAAAAAAAATTATAAAACAAAAAGATGTGCTTTTTGCAAACAAGCACAAAAACTTTTCTACCAAAAATGTCTATAAATATATTTTTTAGTGGAATTTTATCTCTTTTAAACCCAATAACATATAAATCCACAATAAACTATGTAGTGAATACATTTCCATAAAATGAATATGGAATACTTTCTTTGAGAGTTAGTGGAACCAATTCGATTATTTTAAATAAAGATAAATCTTAAAATATATTTTTTTCAGGCTTGGAACAATTCCAGCTTTCATTGACCATTAACTCCCGTGTCTTATATCAAAAATATAATGATACAAATCAAGAGGTTGAGCACTTTTTGCAGTTGATCCTTTCACAAACCACACGAGAATTATCTGTATTTAAAAAATTATGTTATTTTAATTTTATGTACAATAATGTTATGCTA